>CAKNXH010055118.1:28077-61392 GCA_932178445.1 Andricus quercusramuli | reverse complement strand
TGGCCAATCAAGTTCAAGCAGTCCCCACCATGGGGCACTCTGGCTAATCACAGGCATCGTAGAGAATACATATATAAGAACAACATAACCTGAAACCTCAGTTTCAGGTCAGCCCTGAAGATGTGAACTGCAATGTTCACGAAACGTCGGCAACATTCATAGTTTCGCACACGATTGAAACCCGAAAAATCTTTAAATTTTAAATTCTAAATTTAAATTTATTATAATGAATCATCGTGAAAGTATCAAATCTATTAATATCATATATATTTTAAAAAAATCAGCAGCATCATATCTTTTAGATTCCAAAAATGGAAAAATTTATGAAATTATGATTTTTTTCTTTTTTCTTTCAATTAATTTCATCTCTAAATTTGCTTCGTAATAATAACAATGTACTCGAAGAAGAAAATGCAGAAAACAGGTATAAAACTTCCATTATTCAAAACGTTAAACTTTTTGTTACAAGTATCGGTATTTTAAGACACAATGTATTGGAAAATTTTTAACTGAATTTTTTTTAGAATTTACTTGAATTCACGAAAGATGTAGCTCAATTTTTCCGAATTTATTAGAATTTCTCTAAATTCCTAATCGGGACGACATAATTTTTCCAACTGACTAAGAACATTGGAAGATGAAAAATACCGATAATTTAATCACCAAAACAGAAAAATTGCGAAGCACTATATAAAATGAAATATTATTCTAACATATATAAAAATTATTAAGTACATTTTTTTCTTAGGGAATCTGAAATTTTTGATAATGGTACATTTTGTTAATTAGAAACTCGGGTAACTCACGAATTTCCAGAATTCACTAATTACGTGAAGTTGACATTTCAAGATTTTGCAAATTCCGGTTTTAAAATTTTTAAAAAGAGTGTAAGGGATATTGAAGCGGAATTTTGCCATATTGCATGATTTTGGAAAAAAATTTGTCTAGAGGTAATTAATATCCAGAAGTTTTGAAACGATTAAAAAATGACTAAAATTTGTGAAGTTTTTTTCAGAATTTTGTAAGGTTTCAAGAAAATGAAGAAATTATATTTTTAGGAAGGAGGAAGATGATTTTTCATTTCGAAAAATTAATTTAAAGAGATAATTTAGGAAGGTTTCGGAAGATTTCAAAATATTTCTGAAATCGTCAAGAAAGGTTCTGAAAGATTTTGAGGATATTTGTTTAATTCCTCTGAATTTCAAAAAAATGCAGGGAAAATTTAAATAATTTTTCATGATTAGTAGGATTAGATGCTCTAACAATATTGAAAAAAGAATTTTCTCACGATTCGCGTGGAAACTTGAAATAATTTTTTGTCCTGAAAAATAAACTTCAAAAGAAAATTAAGAAAACATTCTCAAACATTTCAAAAGATTTCCAAAAATGTCGAAAAGAATCTAGAAGATTTGAAAGCAAACTTTTTCAAATTGGTGAGATTGAAAAATCGAAAAGAAAGTCAAAAAGTTCCAGAGTTATTTAGAAAAATTGAAGAGATTCAGAATGAATTTTAATCTTTAAAAGATTTTTAGAAATGTAGAGTTTTGAAGATTCCAGAAAAATCTTCAGCAGCTACAAAATAATTTCAAATGGCTCCAAGGGAATAAACAAATTTTTTTGTAATACCTGGAAAATCTAGAAGATGATAAGGCAACTTTTTTAAATTTAGAATAATTTTTCAAAATTTTAAGAAAAATTCGAGCCAGTTAAAGATATTTCTCGAAATTCGAGATGTTTCAAATGGATTAGAAATATTCATAATCTTGGAAGTATTTCCGAACTTATCAAATATTTCTTGATTTCTTTCCAACTTTTAAAAGTCTTGACCATCTAAAATAAATTGGAAAAAATATATATAAAAAAAATAAATTGAAAAAACAAATAGATGAATTGAATTATTCCTAATAATTTGTAAAATCTTATGAAATAAAGACAATTTCTTCTGAATCTTCTAGGTTCTTCTTTGACATATCTGAAATATTCCAAAATTTTTTTTAATTTCTTCAAGAATCGCGTTAAAATTATATTCACGTAAATTGAAAAAAAAAATATATTTATTTTCTTGTTCTCATTCTTCAGAATTGAATTTTATCTTCAATTTGAGTCTTCAAGAACTTAATTTCGATTAGTACTTACATTAATTAACTCCAGTATTTGTATGAGTAGAAAAAAAAATATTGAAGGAAAATTCAGTATTACATTCAAATATTGTTTTATTTATTCTTAGATAATACTTCATCAAAACAAAAAAAAACATTTTTTTTATTGAGAAAATGTCTTTTATGTTTTCAAGCATAATAAAAAAAATGTAACTTCACGCCAATGAGGGGGGGAGGGGTCCGAGGACAATTTTACGGCCCGTTACATGATAGAGAGTGGAGGTGGGTAAAAAAGGTAGGAAATAATGTTACCTAATATGTGAAAGTTCCCTAAGGGGAACTTTACTTCAAGTGAAGGTGTGGCAGCCAACGGCGATACCACGCTGAAAACACCAGTTCTCGTAAGATAACTGAAGTTAAGCAGTGTTGGGCCCGGTTAGTACTCGGATGGGTGACCGTTCGGGAATACTGCGTGCTGTTCGCCCGTCGTGGGTGTGGTGGTCCCACATTGGTAGTAAATATCCACCTAGAAACACTACCCTAATTCGGTAGTGAGGCAATGAACTTTCGAGTTCGAACTGCTATCCTTTTTTGTAAAGGTGTGATAGCCTTGATAACTGACAGTTAGAAAGTTCTTCTTACTGGAACCCCCTGACTTTGACCATTTTTTTTTAATCCCCAACTTTTCCCTGATATCCAGGATTTTCCTGACCCGCGACCACCCTGCATCCTGCTAGGCAAACAAGAATTTCAATCGAAATGCCAAAAAAAGGAATGAGCATTAAAAAAAGAGAACTGTCCATGTTTTCCAGATTGTTTGGTAAAATGGAGATTGTAAAACGTGGATGTAGTACGTGTTGGAAACTGGGCCCCTGACAAAATTGCTAGTAGATCGGGACGTGGCGGGGCTGAAAGAGGGCGACAAAATCGAGTCACTTTAATTGCACTGTGCACGCCGCGCCAGTGGTGCCAATCTGCATCCGACCAAATCGCACAAATGCAACTGTTTAGATATTATTTAGCAGTAAATCGCTAAAAGGGTTGGCATACAGGGGTGTAGCGCTGACGCAGCGACACGCTAAAGGCGGAACCCGACTCACAGTGCCAGGCAGATGCCACCCCGTTTCCCTCGACGGATCCACCCTCCGAACAAGCTACAATCCCCAGATGCCGATGGTTTTCAGCGAAAACTTTCAGCCAAAACCTCCCTGGATTTTGACTGATCTCACTAACGAGATTCTCCTAATACCTGCGAACCCAATTTCCTTACAACATTTCATTACTTCAAGCAACATAACAAATCTTTCATTTTCTAAATGAGGAACCTCCATCTGCTTTCTTTTCAAAAAAATAACTTTCCTAATTTACCTAAATAGCATTATAGTAATATTTTCTTCATTAGAGGGTAAAATAATTTTCGACCCAAAACGTCTACACCTTCAGGTACACCTTCAGATATTTTTTGCTAAGAAAAAAAAAACCATAAGTGATATTGAAACAATACAAAATAGGAAAAAAATCTTAAAAGCCTTAGTGATGACTTAACTATTCGAAAAAGCATACTTGGAAAAAAAGTGGACAATCAAAAAAAATATTAAAGCAGTGAATCCGCGGCATGCTTTAACATATCTGTGGTACCGTAGCTTCTGGGGACTTCCACGAGGCTGACTTTAAGTTTTTCTTCATCTGAGTCCCTAAGTGTACTTCTGGGGTTCCTGATGTTTTGAACCGCCAGTGTTCCTTGGGCGAACTGAACAAGACATATTTATGGTACGAGAGAGACTCCTATTTGGAGACTTCAGAGCTCACTATCTTGTTCCTTATTCCTCCCGAGCATTAAGTCCAATCAAAAACCTGACTCCTATTTTGATTTTGGAATGTGCGATTATCATCACGATCGAGGATCTCCAGCTCACAACCCAATAGGTTTTCAATTCAATGTCTTCACCTGTAGTTGATGCTTCTGATCCCCCACGCTATGTGATTAGAGTTTGCGTTATAGCACAACAGCAGAAAAATGTTATTTTTCTGGCAGGGCTGAATTAGAACATCGACCTCTCCAAAAGATGAGGGCTCCTCAGCGGCGCCCTAAAAATAAGCCGTGGTGATATACACCTCTAGTATATCTCCGTTTTCGCCTCTGAGTCACACCTTGAGAAATATGAGGTCCCTGGAATAGATTCAGGAACCAACTCGCATCCGCACTCTTGACGGCTATACACAACCTTGATGCTTTTTCGAGTAGCCCCTTATATATGAAGCCTCACCCTCTTCAGAAACTAATCATAGCCTTATACAACCAGGGTTCTTGGATTCGGTCACTGCCTATCTGCTTCACTGCCCTACACCTGTCTAGGGCTGCCGAGGTACCTTTGCTGTGGTGCCAGTTTATTTGAATTCTTCAGGTCTCCGTCTCAGCCATTGGCACCTAGGGTCTAGAATTACCCTGAAGACCCAAACTGCTATTTTGGAGAGCTTGGAAGCTAGGATTTAGCCCGTCCCATTTGGCTTGATTTCCTCTCTATCAGAGTATACTCCGAACGATCGTCGGATCCTCGAAGGTACAGGAACTTAGTACGATTTCTCTGCAGTACCTTTGGAGACGGTCAGTCTCCTGGATCAACACGCTTATTCCCTCCTTGAGTCTAAACGAGGTTGTTCTCTCCACTAGCCATTTCCTCGACCAGATGTTGGCAGGCTGCACTGCAATGACTGCCGATCTGATGAAGATGCTGTCAAATTTGAGGGTGCGATACGGCAACTCTTACTAGGGCGTTGTTAGCCATCTGCGCAAAAAGAAGGCCTCATGTTTTCATAGCCTTTGGCTGTTTCAACTCCCTGTTTGAGTGAGTTTTTTTGTAGTCTTTCTCCTACTGCCCGCATACCAAGTAAGAGAAATTACCTCTGATGACGTCGCGTTATCCGGAACCCCTAGTGAGGAGCTTCGACTACTGTCCGAGAGCCGCGCTTTACACAATTTCTTCTTCTGAGCACCGTCATGGTTGAGATTCTACTATAGGTTTGAAAAATGTTAACCTTTCTACAAAAGTTTGAATAAGTCAGTGAAAAGAAAACGCTCAAGAACGTAACAAACTTTACAGTAAAGATAATTTTATTGCGAACGAATTCTCTATTCATGGCACCGTCGTACATTGATTATTATAAATAAAGCTACACTTGGTTAACTTCGCTTATTATTATTGTATGCAGGTGTGATGCACAGAAAATTTGTTCGCAATAAAATCATCTCTACAGTGAAATTTGTTACATTCTTCAGCGATTTTTTTTCACTGAATCATTCAAACTTTTGTAGACAGGTCAACACTTTGAAACCTGTAGCAGGCATCCTCCCTTCAACAATAGTAACTTGATAGTGTTATAGTGTGTTGACAGTGTTCATCGATTATACTGGTCTCCGCCTCTTCTGGTAGGCTAGCCCTAGTGGAGTCGCCTCCCTTTGACAGTGCATTAGATGCAGAACCTAAGTCAAAGGCCTCGTTATTTTTGTTTTATTTTATTTTCTTGGGCAGGATACTTCCATGAGTACTTAGGGAAATGAAAAACACCCCATATAGAGCCCCAGTGGCAAAAGAGGATCAAGATTCTATACGATGTGACCTGGTGTCTCAAAGCCTTCGCTAAGACAGGTCTTTTGTGACTCCGCCGTACCCGCTTTGATTGGGGGGAGCTCGCCAAGGTGTTCAAGGAATAGATAAGCACGGTACCAGTTAGCCCTTGATACGCTGATCATATCATTGCTTGGAAAAATCAGTTGCTCAAGAAGTGCAATAGTCGCTTAAGGAATAATATGTGAATCAAAATTTCGTGAGACGAATGCGTGTGATTGGCTAGAGCGCCCAACGTTGGCGACTAGTCGAACTTGATTAGCCAATCAAGTCTTTTTTTTTAATCCCGGGAGAACGGAAAGCCAAATCGGATTGGTATTATAACCATTGTCTCTATTGGTGTTATTAGGGTGTTTTAAGATTTCGATTGCTTCTCTAGGTTTTCTTGGAAAAATATTGTACGTTCTTGCAATGACTGTTGTTTTATCAGGTGAAATGTTATATCCTGTTTCGATATGATGCTCAGCTAGTACAAAATTCATGAAATGTTTTATCCTGACTTTACTCTCATGTTTCTTTACAAGTTGGCTCACCGCCCTCCTGGTTTCTCCAATATAGACTTTTCCACAAGAACAAGGGATTTTATATACTCGCGGATCACTGGCAGGTGCATTTGTTGAAAATTTTTCCTATTTATTCTGTGATACTTTGAATGTAGGGTAGGATTTTTTTAGTGTATTTTCTCATTGCTTTATTGATTTGTACAAAAGGAACTACAAAATTTTAAACAAATCCTAACACAAAACGATTAGGCAAACAAACAAATTGTTAAAGCGATAAGAAAATACACTGAAAAAACAGGTAAACACAACGCACCAAAGAAAGAGAGAGAAAAACGACCACCATCCTACCCTACATTCAAGGTATCGCAGAAAAAATAGAAAGAATTCTCAACAAACACAACATCCAAAACATATTCAAACCACCTGCGAAAATAGGACAACTTCTAAACAATTCTGAAGATGCGAAGCCACCTGTCATTGATTCGGAAGTATATAAAATCGCTTGTTGTTGTAGCAAATTCCATATTGGAGAAACTGGGAGAGCGGTGAGCCAACATGTAAAGAAACATGAGATTGAACTCAGGCTAAAACATTTCACTTAATCGGCACTAGCTGAGCATCATAGCGAAACAGGACATAGCATTTCAATTGAAAAAACAAACGTCATTGGGAAAACGAACAATACATTTCTCCAAGAAAACACATAGAAGCAAATAAAATCTTGAAACACCCTCATAACATCAATAGGGATAATGATGATAATACCAATTCATGTGCGATAACTAGCGTTCTTTTCAGAAAAGATATAAGCATTTTTTTACTTGGCGGAGATTCACTGCCGCGAATCTTGATATTATTTGAAAAGAACACTGGACTCTTAACCAGCGATGTATCATTCCGCACCAAGCAGGTCATATTGTAACTTAAAAACATCACATAAAATCTAATGACTTAAGTGGAATAAGGTACGGCCTTGCCAAATTACATTAAAGCGACTATAAATTTCTGCCTTCGAGTAGAAGGACGAGTATGAGAAAGTCGTATTTTGCATTTATACAGTATGCAAGACTTGGAGAAACCCTCTTTACGTAGCTTAATTGAATATTACTGTCAATGAGATCACAGACATACACAAATTTCATGTAGCCCGTATTTTGATTCATAAAATTAAATTTACCCCAGACATGAAATTGAATCACTAAGGGAATTCTCAAATCGTAATTTCTCTTACAATTTCATTCCAAAAGCCTGACTTCGATATAAATCTACATCCATGAAGAAATACGCCATTATAACACACTCCACAGCCCTAAATCCTCTCCAAGATTCAACAAATTCGTTAATTTTGGACCAAGTAGTTGAATTTTTAAGCAAAAGAAAATTTTTTTTTAAAGTTGAATACTCAAGAGAAATAGTTTGGTGTCCATAGAAAAAACATCAAATTTCTACCAAAATATACCAGTGTTTAAACTAATTAGTGAAATTCTCAATCCAAAAGATGAATTTACAAATCAAAAAATATAAATCAACCAAAACTGAAATAATTTAATTTTCAGTTAAAGAAATTCATCTTGAATCGACAAAATACAAATTTTTTAATAAAATGCATGATTTTCCACCATACAGTTAAATTTTTAAAACAAAAAAAATCGCCAAAAATGTACCAGTTGAATCCTCAGTCACTTTTTACTAAAATCAAGTCATCAACAAAAAAATAAATTTTCGACGAATTGCTTCAATTTGGAACCAATTAATTGAAGTGTCGACCAAAAAAGAAGAATTTCAAAATAAAGAAGATCAAATCAAAAAACAAAAATAAAAAAACAATTGAATTTTCAACCAAAAAGATTTCGAATGAAGTAATGAATCTTTAACCAGAAAGTGAATTTTTTTACAGGATAGGGCAACTGTGACCAGCTCAATTTACAGCAAAAAAAGCACATTTTTGAACAAATAGTTGATTTCTCAAACTAAAAAAATTGGAATTCAACCAAACAGTTCAATTTTTATTCATAAAATATTAAATTTTTACCAAAATGGATGAATTTTCACCGAATTTCGATTTGCGGTCAGAAAAATTAACTTTTGAAAAAAAAAGATCAATTTTCTACCAAAAAAGATGAATTTCTTGCAAAAAACTTGAGTTTTCAATCCGAAAATATTAATTTCTAGCCACAAAGTTTATTTTTATCAAAAGAAGATAAATTTCTAATTGAGAAAAACCTATTTTCTACACAAGAAGACGGTTTTTCAACAAAATCATTAAACATCGTTTATCTTTAATCATTTATTTTTCAACAAAAAGAGAAGATTTCACAATGAAACTGTTGAGATTTTAAAGTAAATAGTCGGCTATTAAAAAATGAATAAAGAAATTCATTTTCAATCAAGAAAGATGAATTTCCAATCAAGAACGTTAATTTTCTAAGAAAGATAGAAATTTTCATGGAAGTAAATAATAATTGTTATCTGCATGGTTGAATTTTCGAAAGAGTAAACTTTCAACCAAAAATTGAATAGCTAGGTTTTTAGTTTTCATGAGAGATCAATTTTCTAAAAAAATAGATGAACTTTTTGAATAATTGCACTTCTTAACCGAAAGGATGAATTTCCAAACAAGAAGGTTAATTTAGTACCAAAAAGATAATTTTTTTTTACAAAATCCTTGAATTTTCAATACGGAAATGATAATATTCAACCAAAAACTTTATTTTCAGCCGAGATAGATGAATTCTCAATCCAGAAGAACGTAATTTCTACCCAGAAGGAAGAATTTACAAAAAAACAGTTGAATTTTTGGAAACAAAAGATAATTTTACAACAAAATAATAGTTTTTTCGCCCAATATAAAGAATTTTCAAATTACGAAAACAGGTTTTCAACCAAGGGTTTCAATCAGAAAGATAAAAATCCCACCAACCACAGTGCCATTTTTGACCAATCAATTTGATTTTTAAACAAAATTAATGAATCTTTCAGCAGAAAAAAAAAGATTTATAAATAAACAGTTGCATTGACAACCAAGTAGTTGAATTTTGAACCAATTATTTTAATTTTCAGTTTAAAAGATGAATTTTCAACAAAAAAGTTAAAGTTTCGACAGAAGAAGATTAATTTTTCAACAAACTGATTCAATTTATCTGCCAGGGATTTGAATTTTGAACCTAGAAAGATTGATTTTAAACCAACTTTTCGAATTTTTGAACAATAAAGATGGAACTGGAACCAAGAACATTTCCAACAAAAAAGATCATTTTAAAGCAAGAAAAATAAATTTTCAAACAAAAATTCCTACCATAAAAGTTAACCCATCAGCGGCGGAATTTTTTTCTCTATCGCGGATTTTCAACTCCTTTTCGATGTTTCAGCTATATTACTTCAAGTAACTTAAACTGATTACCTTATTTACTAATATAATTATTCAAATAACTAATAATCTAATTAAATAATTGAAACTTAACAGATTTAACTAAATTAAAAGAGATAAAACGCGTGGTACCATACGGTACCGCTAGCCGTTCATGGGTTCCAAAGAGACGATTTTCCTAGAAAATAATTGAAATTTTAAGTAAAAATCATGACTTCTCTTTTTGGTTAAAAATTCTAAAATTTGGAGGAAAATTTATCTTTCTTGATCAAAAGTTCAAATACTTTTGATCAAGAAAGATAAATTTTCCTCCAAATTGTAGAATTTTTAACCAAAAATAATTAACTTTGAGGACGAATAGTTTGATTCTCCTATTGTACTATGATAACTCTGTTCACATTTGAATACAAAAATGTGAAAAAGGAAAGTTTCTGAAAAACCAAGACAAAAATAAGAATCCATCGAAAAACGGAAAAAGATTGGAATAGGAGAAAGACCGCAATGCCTGTCACAAAGAAAAATGAAATTAAAATTAATTAAAACTTCAGTTTCTCAAATGTGTAGGTCCATTAAAATTACTTCTGTGCTGTGAGAGAGTGTTCCCTAATCCTTGAAAAATAACGAGAAACCTTGGAGAGCAATAAAATGATTTGGTAACTATTACAACAAGCTTTTACGAGTTTGCCGCCAATAATTCAGGATTTCGCGCTTATCTGTCTTCCACAGGAGGATTTTTTCCTGATGGCTTATCGATTTTATGCTACAATGTCCCATGTGATTCCAAATCAACACATTTTTCGCTGGTTATCCTTAGTCATAGCATAAACAAAATTGCTCTTGAAACTTTTCCTCTTGCTTTCATCCTTTCTCGTTTTCTGCGTTCTTTTCAAGAATAGAACCTTATCCTTCTTCTTTGCATGAAAAATGTGAGTTACTGGGTCGAGAGCGGTAGATAGGACTTGAGTATACGTTATGGCCAAAGAAAGGCTTTGCTCGTATCACTCAGCAATCCCCCAATGATCGCTTTACGTCCGTCATCACTTTTGTAATTTGATTCTGTCCCTTAAATTTTGCAGATAAAATAAAACTTTTCTGGAGAAGTTATATTCTTGTTCTCAGTTTTTTGTCCACTGTAAAATATCTCTCGGAATTTATTTTCCTTCATTTTTAAAGATTTTCCTAAAATGTTCGGTATGGGGCCGTACTGAAATTATCTATGATTTGTTCTTAAATAATTTGTATTTCTTGTACATTAATATTCAAATGCCATTAACATTCATATACGAATTGAAAATTTTCAGAAATTTATTTATTTAAGAAATAATCATTTTTCTACGATAAAAGATGACTTCTTAAGAAAATACTTGAATTTTCAACAAAAGAATTTAATTCTCTACAAAACAATAGAATTTTCAACGAAAAAATTAAATTTTTAACCTTAAAAGATGAATTCGCCAAGAAAAAGTATGGTAGTTGATATTTCAACCACGAATGATGAAATTTCATTAATGAAAACAGAATTTTAATATCAAAAAGACGAATTTTCAACAAATAAAGATTTTTCGGTCATGAAAGAAAAAAAGAGTTCACCTGAATTGTTAAACCTTGAAGCCAAAAGACGAATTTTCTGTACAAAAATTGAATTTTCAACCAGGAAAGTAGGAATTTACAGGAAAAAAAATAATTTTCAACAAATTAGTTAAAAATTTCAACCAAAGAGATGAAGCTTCATCAAAAAAATTTTGGAAGAATCGTTCAAATTTTACCCACGCAGTTGAATTTTCAATTCAAAAAGATCAGTTTCTTGACTGAATAGTCAAACTTTAACCAAAGAGATGAATTTTCGAGTAAAAAAAAGGATTTCTCAAAAAAGTGGTTCAAACAAAATTTTCAAAAAACAGTTTAGATAGGAATTAAAATTTCTACGAACATACTTGAATTTTCAACTCAAAAAGACGAATTTTGAATAATGACAGTTGAATTTTCATACAAAAAGGATGTCTCTTTAAAAAAATTATTCAATTTTCGATCAAATAGTTGGATTTTCTTTCATGAAAGATTAATTTTCTATTAAAATAGATGATTTGTCGAATCAGAAAAACCAATTTTAAAAAATTTGGTTGAATTTTCATCCAAGAAACATTTAAATTAATTCGTCTGCACAAAATGTGAATTTTTCTCGGAAGGAAAATTTTCAACAAAAAAGTAGATTTTTGTACCAAAGAGAATGATTATTTAACAAATTTATTGAATTTTCAAACATACAGATGCATTTTTATCAAAGACAGATGAATTTTTTATTCAGTCAGATGAACTCTTTACTCTAAAAGATAATTTTTCTTAAAAAAAAGTCGAATTTTCATCCAAAAGAGATATCAGTTGATTTTTCAACACAAAATGTGAATTTTTCTCCAAATGTACATTTTCTACAAAATAGTTGAATTTTCAACAAAAAAGTAGATTTTTGGACAAAAAATATGACTTTTTAACAAATGTATTGGATTTTCAACCAAATAGTTGCATTCTTATCCCAGAAATATGAATTTTCTTCTCAGAGAGATGATTTTTTAAATAAAAAAGATAAATTAAACAAAAAAATAGACGCCTTTTCATTCGAAAAAGATTTCAGGTGTTTTTTCAACAAAACATTTGAAAGGGCATAGCAGGATAAGTATGTATCAGCTGCCCCCGGCCGAATCTGTCCGACATTTTCACCATGAGTTGGTACTAATATGAGGTTCAATTCCACGGAAGATTATATCTGAGAAATCATTTTTATGGGAGTTATGGGGGTTAGTAGAAAAATCGAAAAACCTCTTTTTCTCGGAAACGGCTAGGCCGATTTCGGTGGGGAAGAAATATATGTTATGGGTCTCAATGGAGGGATGTTTTGAAAAAAATATGGGTTATTTGAGACAAAGAAAAAAGGTCGAAAAAATTTTCAAAATCTTTTTGATTTTTTTTCAATGGGAAATTCTTGAGGCACAATCGCCGTTTTTTGCCTAAAAATACCTTCAATTATGCGGAAAAATATGAGCAAGTTTGAGATCAATCAGAGTGGCTGCTCATGGTTAAAAAAAATTAAAAATCTCCGGCGTACCACGTTCAATGGACGTCCGCTGATGTATAGTGAGGAGTCTGCAAACTTACGCTGGCATTAGACTCAAAAAACTTTGAAAATACTCGTAAATCAGACAAAAATGGTCTCAAAAATTATAGTACCTTCTATTCATCCGGTATTCTCCTCTTTTTTTTCATATTTCGTTTATTTTGTCTCCTGAACTTGTGAATATGATATTCTCTTGTTTTTTCTAGCTCCTCACTGAACAAGGTTTTCATATTGAAACTGTTCCGGATTCGTCACCTTTCTTTTTATACCCTGATTTTCTGTTTGCGCGTATGGCCTTGACCGGCCACGAAATAGCCAGGTAGTCCCTGAGCCTCAACTCGCCTGTCAACGAGCGCTTGCCACGACATGAAGTGGCGTGAGGAGTTGCGGAGGCGACCTACGTTCTCTTTGAACGCTCCTTCGGTTACATATTTTGGGCATTGTCTTTCCGATCTTGACATGCTGCGGACTTTTCTCACTTTCGCTCGTTTTGTCAAATGTTTCGCTTTCTCGCGGCTAAGGAAGCAATTCCTCATCGTACAGAGTAAGGCTTCGGTACAGGAATAGTAGTTGAGATTAGAGAAGCTTCAGTCATTCGTTTTATGATTTGAAGTTCTTCCTCAGATCTTCTCTTGTTTTTTCTTTGTTGAGATTCCCCGATCCCGATCTTCTTTTGTTCTTTCTTTGGTTTGATGACTGATTCTTCACAGTATATGGAAAGGTCTTTGTTGAGGAATAGTGGTTTGTATTCGAGATTCGTCATTGTTTCAAACTGAGCACGTTACTTATGCTTTCATTCGTTTTATCACGTAAACTTGTTCTCTTGTCGTATTTAATTGTTCTCTCGTTTGAAGTAGTTATTTCGATCTTTCTTCATTTTTGTCGAATTTCACGTTGGTCCTCACACATTTCTTTATTTTATGTAAGCAATCTATGAAATTAGAGAAGCTTCAGTCATTCGTTTTATCATTTGAAATTCTTTCTTAGATCTTCTCTTGTTTTTTCCTTGTTGAGGTTTGAGAAACTCAAGTCACTTGTTTTCAGATCTGATTTTGTTCCCGCGACCCGGATCTTGTTTTGTTCTTTCTTCGGTTTGTTGACTGATTCTTCACAGTATAGGGAAAGGTCTTCGTTGAAGAATAGTGATTTGGTTTCGAGATTCGTCATTATTTCAAGTTGAGAACTTTACTTGTGCTTTCATTCGTTTTGTGCCCTGAACTTGTTCTCTTATCGTTTTCATTTGTTTTCTCATTCAAAGTAGTTATTTCGATCTTTCTTCGTTTTTGTCGACATTCACGACGAAGATTAAGCCGAATATTAAGAATAATAACGAATAGAAGATACCGAGGATTGTGATAGGCAAGGGGACTCACTATAAAAAAGCATCCCGAATTGTGAGAGGCGAAGAAACTCACAATAAAAAATCACCCCGAATTGTGTACACCTGCTTTTGAAGTATCATTGGAATATTTTGAAGTACTATTGAATTCTTTCGGAATAGTACGCTGGAGATTTTTAATTTTTTTAACCATGAGCAGCCTCTCCGATTGATCTCAAACTTTCACATATTTTTCTACATAATTCGAGGTATTTTTAGGCAAAAAACAAGAGAAGAAAAGACGATACCCAAAATATGTAACCGGAGGAGCAAGCGAAGCGAGCAGAGAGAACGTCGGTCGTCTCAGTAATTCCTCACGCCACTTCATGTCGCGGCAAGCGCTCATTGGCAGGCGAGTTGAGGCTCAAGGACTACCTGGCTATTTCGGGGCCGGTCAAGGCCATACGCACAAACAGAAAATCAGGGTATAAAAAGAAAGGTGACGAATCCGGAACAGTTTCAATATGAAAACCTTGTTCAGTGAGGAGCTAGAAAAAACAAGAGAATATCATATTAACAAGTTCAGGAGACAAAATAAATGGGGCCATTTTTTCTGATTTACGAGCATTTTCAAAGTGTTTTGAGTCTAATGCCAGCGTAAGTTTGCAGACTCCTCATTATACATCAGCGGACGTGCATTGAACGTGGTACGATGGAGATTTTTAATTTTTTTAACCATGAGTATTTCTAGGCAGAAAACGGCGATTGTGCCTCAAGAATTTCACGTAAAAAAAAAATCAACAAAATTTTGAAAATTTTCTTTGACCTTTTCTTTTTGTCTCAAATGTCCCATATTTTTTTCAAAACATTCCTTTATTGAATCCCATAACAAATTTCCCCCCACCGAAATCGGCCCAGCCGTTTCCGAGAAAAAGAGGTTTTTCGATTTTTCTACTAACCCCCATAACTTCCATAAAAATGATTTCTCAGATATAATCTTCCGGAGAATTGAACCTCATATTAATACCAACTCATGGTGAAAATGTCGGACAGATTCGGCCGGGGGCAGCTTATACATACATATTCTGCTATGCCCTTTCGACCCAAAAGGACGACTTTTCAACAAAATTACTGAATTTTCAACTAAACAGTTGCATTCATATACAAGAAAGATAAAATTTCTACTAAAGAATTTTTAGAGCAAAAAGACAAATTTTCAAAAAAATAGTTGGACTTTCATCCAAAAAACATTTCGAATGATTTTTCAACACGAAAATATGAAATTTCCTCAAAAGGTTATTTAAAGTTATATAAATTCCCTGATTTTACAAGATTTTTTTTTTCTAAATTCCTTACTTTTACCTGACTTTACAAAAGATTGTTCTTGGCTAGGAAAATTGCAAGTCGCAACTGTTTGCTTCAAATTTAACAATCTTGTTAAAAAGGAATCATTTTTTGTTAGAAACTTCACTTTTCATCAGAAACTTAACTTATAATTTAAATATATATAAATATTTCATCTTTCTTGAGAAGAAACGCAACTGTTCAGTAGAAAATTCAACTCTTTTCTTGAAAATTTGTTTTTCTGATTTCAAAATTCACCTGCTTTAGTAAATATTACATCTTTCTTCGATAAAAATACAGCTGTTTGGTTTAAAATTCAACAATTCTGTTCAAAACTCATACTTTTGGTTGAAAATTCTGCTGTTCTGTTGAAAATTTAACTATTTTGTATAAAATTCCATTTTTGGTTAAACTCAATATTTTGGTGCTGAAAAGAGAACTGAAATCTTTTCTGAATTAAAATTCAACTTTACAAAAAAACTGGTTTTTTCTTCATTCAAAATTCATCTGTTTTAGCACAAATTTGATCTTTTTTGGATAAAATTTCAACCATTTTGTAGAAAATTCAACTATTTCGTTAGAAAATCATCCCATTTCCTTTAAAAAAATCGTCTTTTAGGATGAAAAGTTCAATTTTGTTTGTAGAAAATTATCTTTAAAAATAAAATTCAGATTTTGACAATAAAAAATCGTCTGGAATCTCTTCTGGATGGAAATTCATCAACTTAAAAAAGTCGTTTTCTTTTTAAATGAAAATTCATCTGTTTTAAGAGAAATTTCATCATTTTGGATAAAAGTTGAAAAAATTGTTCAAAAAATTCATCTGTTTTAAGAGAAATTTCATCCTTTTGGATAAAAGTTGAAAAACTTCATCTTTTTGGATGAAAAATTCAATTTTGTACGTAGAAACTCACTTTTTGTCAAAGAATTCATATTTTGACCCTGGAAAGTAAACTTGAATCTTCTCTGGATAACAATTTAACTATTTTTTTTTAAATTTTGCTTTTCCTTAAATGAAAATTCATCTGTTTTGAGAGAAATTTCATATTTTTGGATGGAAATTTAAATATTTTTTTAAATTTGTTTCTTTTTGAATAAAAATTCATCTGTTTGAGAGAAATTTCATCTTTTAGGATGAAAATTAAACTATTTTACAAAAATTTGTTTCTTTTTGAATAAAAATTTATCTATTTAAAGAGAGATTTAATCTTTCTGGATAAAAGTGCAACTACTGCAATAAAAATGCATCCGTTTTACGAGAAATTTCATCTTTTTGGGTGTAAGTTCAATTACTGAGTAGAGAATTCAACAATTTTTTTGAAAAGTCATCTTTTTTGGCTAAAAATTCGTTTTTTTGGATTGAAGATTTAGATTTTTCCGTAGAAACTTATTTCTTGGTTAAAAATTCATATTTTGGTCGTGAAAAGTCAACTAACATCTTTTTCAACCGAAAATTCAAGTATTTTTTTCTCAATATATCGTTTTGATTCATAAATTCATCCATTTTAGTAGACATTTTTTTTTTTAATGAAAATGCAACTTTTTGGTTAAAAATAATTCCTCCTTGCTTGAGCATTCAACTATTTTATTTGAAAGATTTGGTTGAATCACTTTGCTAAGAAATCATTTTTTCTTTGAATAGTTATATTTTTAGTTGAAAATTCATCTCTCTTTTGAATGTTTAACTATTTTGTTGGAAATATTTTTCTGTTCAAATTGAAAATTCAACGAGTTCGGTAAAAGTTAAGCTACATTCTCAAATTTTTTTTTTTATTGAAGCCTTATGTCTTTAGTTCAAAATTTAACTGTTCAGTAGGCAAGTTATTTTTTTAAATTAATTTTTTAGCCAAAGATGTAATTCTTCCATTTTTCAAGATTGATCTTTTTTAGCCGAAAATTCTGCTTTTTTAGTAGAAAGAAAACATAATTTTCTTGGTTTCAAATTTCATTTTGTTGGGTAAAAATGCATCAACTTTCGTGGAAAAATAATTTTTTGCTGAAGTCATATTTTTTGTGTTTGCTGGGACTTTATATTTTTAGGTTGAAAATTCATCTATTACAAATAAATAAATAATGTGCATTAAGGCCTATTCCGCTTTTTCTGGTGTTAAAAAATTTGTTTATTGCAAAAAAATGTTGCCGACATGTTTCAACCTGTCGTTTCAGGTCCTTTTCAAGGCATATTCTAATTATAGAAATAAGAGAAAAACCGCTGAAGATTATGTTGAGTTTTTGAGTATCTTTGACATTTATTAAAAATAATTTACCTCTTTTGTAAAATTGTTAAAATTTAAATATTTGAAAATTGTAAAAACGTATTATTTACGGTCATCCAGTTCTAATCTGCAATAATCTAATCCTAATCTGGAGAAATCCGCTTCTTATCCGGAGGAATAAATTTGTAACCAATTCAAGGCAAAATATTCTAGAAACTCTTGAATTCTCTTTTTACACTTGTCAAGTGTTTTAATAAATAATCAAAAGAAAAAAACAAAAGGACAAGGTTGAAACCCGAAAAATCTTAAAATTTGAAATTTAAATTTACTATAATGAATCATCGTGAAAGTATAAAGTCTATTATTAATAGGAGAAACTATTCTTGAGGCTGATTATTCATACCAAAAAAATGTGATGCAACCTGGAAAAATTGTGGTAGCAGCAATTTTTCAAATGGGCTAGTATAAAGCAGCCCAAAAAGCTGTTTCTAGAACAAAGAGCCGAAAAAGTGAAAGAGCCATCCTGGAGTTTGAAAAGGTTCCATGAATGGGACTCCCTGCATTATTTATCATGTGAAAAAAGTTACTGTCTCAGTATATTATTGAGAAAAAGCAACTACCGTTCGACTCACGTACTCCCAAACGCGGAGGTAATCGCGATAATGTTCGTCTTCCGAATCACTGCGGATAAAAGCTCAGCACGGTTGGCAAGCAGGTCGAGCATGGCAGATCATAATGGAAAGCAGGAGCGAGGAGATAACGTCCCTGGAAATAATTATGTCGAGCCAGAGATTATAGGAATCCATTCACGTCTTGGCCTTATATTAGCGGAACGACATAGTCTCGCCGACATTCTGAGGAAGGAGACTAGTAAGAGCTCCCAAAAAAAATCAAGAAAGAACAAAAGCTCAAGCCTGGGACAAGTTTATGGCGATCAGATAGGGAATATCATTTGCCTCTGATTCCCTCGATTTAAGACTATTATTGAAAGTTCAGAATAGTAATGAAAAGAGGATTGAATGTTTGCTTTACATTATTTTACAGAATCAATCAATTTTTATTTAAAAAATATATTGACATTTTTGTTAACTTACAATCTGGAAGACGCGATATTAACAATGATTACTAATGCATTTTGAATTAATGACCTTGTTTTTCTATTTTGAATTTTCAAACTTTCTGGCGCGCTCACTAGAGGCGCTGCGCTTCTGCGTGTTTACCCTTTCCATTAAAGGTGGTGCTTCTATTTACTTCTTACACACTCTATGTCCTAATCACTGCTTCTGTTTTATTTCAATCAGCTGATTATTATTGTCCGCCGTTTTTTCAACTACTTCTTTAAACACGCTGGTTTTACGAATTTTGACAAAAATGTAGTTTTTTAAATAATTTTAACCTGCGTTCTTTCATGCTTGACATTATGGGAAAGTTTACATTTTAATCTCTGACATCCTTTTGTCCATTTTTAACTAGGGTTACCATTTCTTCACAGTACGAAAGGAGGACACCTGAAAATTTCCTAACCTAACCTTAACTTACTAGCATAGTGAAGACAGGTTTTTTGAATTTCAAATATTGCAAACCACGAATGCTCAATAGAATGATTTTATTTTTACAAATTATGTTAGACGATACCCGAAAAGACCAATAACACGACTCCAGTAGTTCTGTCTCTCACTATAACATCGCGGAAGATAAAAAAAAAAGAAAAACATGCCATTTTTGTCAGAAAGGAGGACATTTTCAAAGAAGAGAGGACGAGCCGGTAAAGGAGGACATGTCTTCCCGAAGAAGGACGTTTGGTAACCCTATTTTAACATAATTAAATTTTATATCTAATCGGTTCCATTTTTTGCTTCGTAAACAGGTATTTATAATATTTATATTTTATACTTTTTGTCAAACAATTTTCTTTTTTTTTTAGTTTTTGATCATAAATAAAAACTTCTTTTATAGCTTACAGCCTTGGGAAAGTCCAAAGCAGTGCCGAAACGTTAGCTTTTTTTGTATAGATACTTTAATTCAATTTCAATTAATAAATATGCAAATTTAAAAATGAACGAATGACCGAATTATTATTTATTTCTCCATTCTGAGTAATCATCTACACCATAACAATTACTACTCATAGGCCACTGATGAAAAAATACAATTTTCATTCAACCTCGAATTCCAGATTTTTCTGAAAATATCTGAAAGCCAAAAAGACTCTTCGGAATAAAAAGGAAAACAAATTGGGAAGAAGTTGTAGCCACCCATGGAACAACAGCGAAAATTGTAAATTTACATCCGATACTGAAAATGTAAACAACTTCACAATAATTGTTGAATTCCACAAAATTCTGGTTCATATTTTTTTATTGAAAAAATAATTCAAAAATGAAAATTTTTACATGAATTACTCAATGAGTATTCAGATATTTAAATAGCTGCGACCAAACAAATTATTTGTTGTTCCGAAAAAGCTACAAATTTTCGAGCGACTAGGAGAGTAACTATGCTGAAGCTGTGGAAAATTTGACTCGAATATAGAAAATTTAAATTCAAATTAACCTTGATGTCCAAAATTTGATGAAAAATTCACTGTTGTTCCTATTAAGCTTTGCATTTTGAAGTCGTCATAAAAGTCACTATGCAGAAGCCAGAAAATAGGAACTATGCAGGGCGGAAGTAAAAATATAGAGATCCCATCCTTTTGAATCATTTTGAATCTTTATGATCGAAATAGATAGAGAAAATGTATCCCATTCTATTTCTTTGTCAATCTAAATTCGCGTCTATCTTTTGCAATACTCCCTTTTCTATCTCATCCTATACTTTATCTATCCACGTCAATCTTTTTCTATTTCTCTACCAATCTAAACTTCTGTTATCTTTTTCAATATCCTTTTCCCCATCTCTTCTTATCTTCGATCTATCCGCGTCAATCTTTTTCTATCTTTTTTTCTGTATAAATTCACGTCTTTCTTTTCCAATCTTCTTTCCTCTATCTCATCCTATCCTCCTTATATCAACGTTGATATTTTTGTATCTCTCGATCAATCTAATCTCCCTTTATCTTTTTTAATCTCCTTTTCCCTATCTCTCCTCATCCTCGATCCATCAGCGTGAATCTTTTTCTATACTTTTTATGTGTAAATTGACGTCTTTCTTTTCCAATCTCCTTTTTTCTATCTCATCCTATCCTACTTCTATCAGCGTCAATCTTTTTCTATCTCTCTATCAATCTCAACTACCGTTATCTTTTCCAATCTCCTTCTCCCTATCTCTTCTTATCCTCGATCTATCCACGTAAATCTTTTGCTATCTTTTTGTGTACTCAAATTCAGGTCTTTCTTTTCCAATCTTCTTTTCGCTATCTCATCCTATCCTGCTTCTATCGACGTCAATCTTTTTCTATAATTTCGTCTATATAAATTCACATCTTTCTTTTCCAGTCTCCTTTTCTCTATCTAATAATATCCTGCTTCTATCGACGTCAATCTTCTTCTATCTTTTTTTCTATATACATTCACGACTTTCTCTCCAATCTCCTTTTCTCTATCTCATCCTATCCCGTTTCTATCAGCGTCAATCTTTTTCTGTCTTTTTGTCTATGTAAATTCACGTCTTTCTTTTCCAATCTCCTTTTCTCTATCTTATCCCATCCTGCTTCTATCAACGTCAATCTTTTTCTATCTCTCAATCAATCTAAACTCCCTTTATCTTTTTCAATCTCCTTTTCCCTATCTCTTCTTATCCTCGATCAAAATTCAATTTATATTGAAAAATAGACAGAAAATTATAGACATGATATACGGAAGATGAGACGGGAATTTAGATTGAAAGAGAGATAGGAAAATATTGACGAGCATAGATGAATAAGATGAATGAGAGATAAATATGAGGGGGTTGAAAAAGATTGACGGAACTTTGGATTGATAGAGATATGGAAAAAGATTGACGTGAACAGATGAAGGATAGGATGAGATAGAGAAGAGGGTATTGAAAAAGGTAGACGTGAATTCATAAAGCCAAATGATATCAAAAGATTGACGCAGATAGATCGAGGATAAGAAGAGACAGGGAAAAGGAGATAGAAAAAGATAATGGTAGTTTAGATTGATAGAGAGATAGAAAAAGATTGACATTGATAGAAGTAGGATAGAATGAGATAGATGAAAAGAGATTAGAAAAGAAAGATGTGAATTTATATAGACAATAAGATAGAAAAAGATTGAGGTGGATGGATCGAGGATGAGAAGAGATAGGGAAAAGGAGATTGAAAAAGATAAAAGGAGTTTAGATTGACTGAGGGATAAAAAAATATTGACGTTGATAGAAGGACGATAGGATGAGATAGAGAAAAGGAGATTGGAAATGAAAGACGTGAATTTATATGAACAAAAAGATTGAAAAAGATTGACGTGGATAGATCGAGGTTAAGAAGAGAAAGGGAAAAGAAGAGTGAAAAAGATAATAGGACCTTAGATTGATAGAGAGATAGAAAAAGATTGACGTGGATAGATAAAGTATAGGATGAGATAGAAAGGAAAGGATTGAAAAAGATAGACAAAATTTAGATTGACAGAGAGATAGAATGGAATACATCAAAATTGTTTGAAAATAAAATAATTTTGAACACTTAAAAATTTCTTGATTCAATGTTCAAATTATTTAGTTGAAAAATGACCATTTTCTTAACACGAAATATTTTGTTGTTGCAAATTCAACTGTCTTTTTTTTTTTAATTCGTCTTTATAAGTAAAAAATATTTCTTAGAAAAGTTACTTTTTGTTTAAAATTTCTGTTTTTCTGTAGAAAAGTCTATTGAAATCCTTTTGGATGCAACTGTTCGGTTTAAAATTCACCTCTTTTTTGAAAATTTGTTTTTCTGATTTCAAAATTCACCTGCTTTAGCAGAAATTACAACTTTCTTGGATGAAAATGCAACTATTTGGTTTGAAATTCAACAATTTTGTTGAAAATTGATAATTTTTGGTCGAAAATTCTGCTCTTTTGTTGAAAATTTAACTATTTTGTATAAAATTTACTTTTTGGTTAAACTTAATATGTTGGTGCTGTAAAGAGAACTGAAATCTTCTCTGGATGATAATTCAACCTTAAAAAACAATTTGTTCTTTTTTTGTTCAAAATTAATTTGTTTTAGTATAAATTTTTGGATAAAATTGCAAATATTCAACTATTATTTTTTTTTAATTTATCTTTTTAATTCATAATTTCATCCTCTTTGGTAAATTTTTTTTTTTTTTTTTTTTTCCACGAAAATGCAACTATATGGTAAAAAATTATTCCCCTTTGCTTGAGTATCCTACTATTTTATTTGAAAGAATTGGTTGAATCACTTTGTTAAAAAATAATTTTAACTATTTTGTTGAAAATTAATCTTTTTAAATTGAAAATTCAACTACTTAGGTGAAAGTTAAAATATATTTTTGAAAATTAATTTTTTTTAAACTGTTTCGAAGGAAAGTCTTTTTTTTTGGTTCAAAATTAATTTTTTAACTGAAAATGTAACTCTTCCATTTTTTGAAGATTGATCTTTTTTAGCTGAAAATTCTGCTTTTTGGGTAGAAAATAATAATTTTCTTAATTTCAAATTTCATTTTTGTTGGGTAAAAATGCATCAGTTTCATGGAAAAATAATTTTTTGCTGCAGTCATATTTTTTGCGTGTAAATTCAATTTTTGTATAAAAAAATTTTTTTTCGGCTTGAACGTTCAACAATTGAAGTAAAATTTTTTTTCTTCAGTGAAAAATCTATATTTGGTGAAAATTCGTCTTCTTGGTTTCAAAAAACTGTTTCTATTTAAATTTCATATTTTTTGATTTAAATATAAACTATGGCACTTTTTGCTGGGAATTTATATTTTTAGGTTGAAAATTCAACTATTGTGTTAAAAATTGTATTATTTTGTTGAAAATTCAAGTATTGGCTTGAAAAGCCATCGTTTATAGTAGAAAAGGCATTTCTGAATAAATTAATAAATTTGAAAATTTCAAATTTGTATCTGAAATACTATTTTATTCTGTTCATTAATGAATCTACGTTAAAATTATTTCAAGATTAAAATGCGGCCATGTGACGAGTGGGTCACGTGACCGGATTCCTACCTTACCGACACTTTTTTTATTTGTAAACTTATATTCAAACGAATAGCCACATCGAGTTGAAAAATTGGGATAATAAATAAGAAGCAGTAAGAAATGAGGCTCTGGTCCTAAATTTTTATAATTATGACAAAAATTTTTTTTTTGTAAACAATTTTCTTTTTGCTTTTTTCATACTTATAAAAATTTTCGGACCAGAGCCGCATTTCTTAGTGCTTCTTATTTATTATCCCGAATTTTCAAATCGATGTGGCTATTCGTTTGAACATCAGTTTACGAATCAAAAAAGTGTCGTTAAGATAGGAATCCGGTCACGTGACCCACTCGTCACATCGAAAATTAGAAAAGGAAAAATAAGGGATTTTTGAAAATTAAGTCCTTGGACACCCTGCCTAATTCTACTAACAGTGAGTAGTAAAAAAAATTTTGGAAACTAAAAATTACGTATAGAAAGATTGGGGGGGGGGGGGGAAAAAATTTTTGGCCGTTTTCTACCGGGCCGACGGGGGGGGGTGTCTCAGAGAGGGCCTATAATCCGTTACGTAGTTTAAGTACGGTCCGTAACTTCTCACAATTTGAGGGATAAAAGATTGCCTAAACAAATGGAAATTGTTCACATAATGAACAATTATGTCAAAAACAAAACATATTCCTATCATTCATAAATTCTATCACTTGTATCCCGAAAAACATAATTTTCCATGATTTTAAGAAAAATATAATTCTTAAACAAATAAGAGAGAGAGAGATACTGAGACTGAAGCCTCCGGTCTGTGAAATAAGACACAGCGCGTGTGTCAGAGGCTTGCGTTACACTTTCCAGGCATGGTTTCATTTAAATCAGGCGTACCTTCCCATGTCGAGGTCTAAGATATTTACACATCAAAAATTGTAGTATGTGAAAGCAAATGATAATAAGTTCAAATAAGTCTGTGAATTGTAAACCTTCATGACAGATGATATCAACGTGTATCAACACCTGTGAGACTTACAATACGGAAATAAAAAACCATGTATTATTCTATTCTCATTGAATGTACCGAAATGCTAAGTTCAAATGAAAGTATTCTAGAATCATCGCATTTAGAAATAAGGTCAATATGAAGCAGCAGTTCTAAACGCACTGTCAGCCAGTTTTTCGAACATATGGGGCTCCACCTGATACAAAAAGAAACATTCTATCAAACCTAACGAGAGTGCTTCACAAGAGGTTAGTGAAATTAAATTTACAAAATAATTCCGCATAGTTCGAAATTTTCAAAAAATGGAGAAAATATCTTATTAAAAATTTTGGTTGTGTGATGATAATTTACTATTTTTGAACTTGCTTCATCGGTACTAATAGGCAAAGACGTTTTTCGAAGCGATTTGAATCGAAAATTTGTATTTTTGTATAAAATTTGTATTTGTGTAGCGAAATAGAAAAATAAAACGCGCGCGATTTTTTTTCGTCTCGTGCGATTTGTAAATTAAAATATGAAATTAAGATTAATATTAAAAATGAGATTAAAATTATTATTATTTAGCCATTTCATGAAATGTCCAGAAAGTTAATGAACTTGCAGCGGATTGTGTAATAATCCACACAATTTTGTATATTTAACGAAAAATAAATAAATTTCCTACTAAATTATAATGCATCTCCTACCAAAAAATAAATATTTACCAGAGTGATTCAACCTTCAGCCAAGTAGTTGAATTTTTAAGCAGGGAGATTATTTTTCAACAAAAAAAAATTTCAACAATGTACGTGACTTTTCTACAAAAAATTCAGTCCATAACCAAATAGATGAATTTTCTACTGTAGTGGTTGGATTTTTAACTCAAAAAAAAAAAAAAAATGTGGAAGAAAATTATTGAATTTTCAAACAAGATGATAGAGAAATAATATACTCGCTTAAAATTTCTTTCATATTGGTTAAAAGTATAACTGCTTCGTTGAAAAAACTCGCTAGCCTAATCAATAATTGTACAAAAAATATATATTTCATTAAACGATTTTTTACTAAAAATACAGATTTTCTATTTAGAACATTAATATAAAATAAAAAAAAATAAAACAAAAAACACTGAAACAATACGGAATTGTTTAGGCTCATAAGTTTTATTATTTTTAAAATAAATTATTGAATTTAGATTGAATGATTTATGTAAAAAAAATTCCTATCAAAACACTAAAATAAACATAACGGAAAATTGCTTAGAATTAAAAATTTTCTTCGTGATAGAATTATTTTTGTTCAAGATAATCGATACCCTGTGAAAAAAATGTTATAATGTAACTTGAAACTGTTCAGAAATTGCAAATTTTGTCCGAAATATCGTTCTTGTTGTTTTAAAATACTAATTTGTATAAATATTAATTTTTTTAGGGTTTTTTAAAATGATTATAGTGTAAACATAGAATTCCCTCAGATTGTTGAGAAAATTCAAAAAGATTTGTTTAAATTGCAGATATCGAATCTAAATTTCAACAAAAAAGTTCATCTTCAGAACAATAGTTTAATTTTGAAACAAAAATGATGAATTCTCAGCGAAAAATGTAATATTTGATATTTGAGTACAAAGAGATTTTTATTTCGAATAAAAATAGTTCAAATAATAAAAAAAAAGACAAATTTTCAACAAAATAGTTGAATCCTCAATCCAAAAACAATAATTTCCAACCAGTTGTGTTTTTATTAAAAAAAGATGAACTATTCTCCAAAAATAGGGAATTTTTTACAAAATTGTTATATTTGTTAACCCAAAAATGTTAATTTCTACCAAAAAAGTTTTGCTTTAATCTAATACATGAATTTTCAACCAAAAGCGATGAATTGGAAAAAAATTTAATAGTTGGTATTTAAGTACAATGATATAATAATATATTAATAATAAATAATAACAAAGTAGTTGAATTTCCAACCAAAATAGATGAAATATGAATAGTAAATATAACAGTGAAATTAAAAATGAAAAAAAATTAATTTTATTATTATTAATAATAAGTCGAATACATTCTGGAAGAAGAATTTTCAACAAAATAATTGATTTCTCAACCAAAAGAGACCAAATTGAGGAGAAAAATAATTTTTAATACAAAATTAAAATTTCGAGTAACTTTTTATTTTCAGGTTTCTTTATTTATTTGCTTTAAGATTATATAAATATAATTTACCTAAGTTTCTAGAGAAAATTTTAAAAAGATTTCTGAAGATTTTAGATACGTCGAAAAAGTATCTAGAAAATTTTTTAACAATCTTTTTTCTCATTCTACAGGAATTTAGAAAATGTTACAAATAATTCAAGTCAGTTCTAAGCACATTTAGGACTATTTCGCTCTTGGAAAACATTGAAAAATAAATAATTAATTTTTGTGAACCTTTTTAAGATTGAGAATATTTTCATTCTCTTTAATACTTCTAGAATGTCTAAATATATTTTGAACTAACTCGAATTGTTTCTGAAATTTTCTTAAGATTGTCCCGATTTATTACCTTAAAAGCATTCAAAATCATTAGAAAAATTAAAAAGAAATTTTTCAAAATCTTCAAAAATCTACATTTTTATTTAAACTTGTTAAAATCTTTCTTTATTCAATATTATTTTTGTATTTTATCAAAAATTCTAAAAATCTATTAAACTTATTCGAATTTTTTCTTAACTTTTGTAACCTTGCGAAATTGCAAAAATTTTCCTCAAAACACCCTAATTTCTTTTCCCGAATTTCAGGAAATTATTGAAAATGTTTTAAAATTTTTTCGAATATTTTATTAAAATTAAGTGAAAGTTTTCAAGCAGCTTTAAAATTGTATTTCAAAAGATTTACATTTGGTTGAAATTTGCTGAAATCTTGTAAAATATTATATTATTTTCTAATCCTTTTCAAACATCTAAAACGTTGGAATATTTGTTGACATAATTTCTGAAAAAAGAATAAAATAAAAAGTGCCTTAGAATCTACCAGAATTTTTTTCGAAATATTTTAAAATCTTTAAAGCTTGAAATTAATCTTTTGAAATAAAACCTCATTCCTTTGAAATTCTAAAAATTATATATTCGATACCGGTAATATTAATTATTTCATAATATTGAAAAATATACCTCTTATTTACCAAGTTCAAGAGTTATTGAATAGAATTATTTCGTCATTTCCAAAACATGTGGTCTAAAAGTAAAAAACAGAATGGTCGCATTCATTATTACACAATGATTTTCATTTTTCAAGCAAACAATCATGTAGTGAACAACAATGAATGCGTCATTTTTGATTTTTTGACATTAAATTTTGAAGATTATTTTTCCTCTTTGAAGAATATTCAATGCTGAGTATAAATCAAAATTTTCACTATTCATCCCAAAAAGCTGAACTAAATGAATTAAATTATAATGTCTATTCATTTTTCTCCTTTTAAATTCATTTTTAAAACACACTTGCGCAATGATATTTAAACGAATTTAAAATAAAAAATAATAATATATAAAAAATATATAATAGTAATATAATATATTATAATATAATATATACAATAATGATATAATATATATAAAGAATAATAATTATTATATTATCTCATATATCAATTTGCGAAACTAGCCACAGTTTTCCTACTCGTGACTGTCATTAACCCCTTAACTGATTGTCTATTTAATATTTAAATTTATATTGTTTTTTGCAACACCAATTATCCGTGAAACGGTGTGTGCAGGAAAAAACTTAAAAGGTATTAAATTCAAATTTAATTTACAGAATCCAGTAAAGCCAAGCAATTTGAGAGACGACATGAATTACTTCGAATTCATCCTGTTCCTGACGATAATATGTACTGTTTATTCCCAAAGTGGTTTATTAAGAAGGTTTCATTCTGACAAAGATTCTGCATGTAAGTTATAAACAACATTTTGTTTATTCTTAAACACATTCAATTTCTTTACATAATGTAGGATATTTATAGTTTCGTCCTACTTTTCATAAACTACGATACCAGCTGGAAGGGGGGGGGGGGGTCGGCTAAAAATGGGCAAATCTGCTGTCCCAACTAAAAACATGACAAGCCGCAATTGCCACAAGGTTCATAGTCACCCGTTTCACACGGATTAATCACACAGAGTTAACCCTTCTTTGTAGTTTTTTTTTGTAGAACGTGACGTCAACACTTTTCCTGATCCCCTGGATTTTCTAAAAATATTAGTAGAATATTTGAATGGAGGCGAGGCTCACTTTTCTCTTACTCTAGCTTGCGGCGCGTTTCTCTCTATCGAACTAATAGATTTAGTTCCATCGACCAAGCTTCGGCGGAGCGGCGTCGTTTATACGTGAGTGGCGTGGCGTATCCAGTGGCTGAGAGGTGGAGGGGATACACAGGAGTAAGCGAGCAGTCCGAGAGTGGTATCCACCTTCTCTTTCCAACCTATGTATCCCCTCCACCTCTCTAAGCCCCAGGATACGCCACGCCACTCACGTATGAGCGACGCCACGCCGCCGAAGCTTGGTCGGTGGAACTGTACTCAGTGGTTGTAGCTCCATCGACCAAGCTTCGGCGGCGTGGCGTCGCTTAAACGTGAGCGACGTGGCGTATCCTTAGCTTATAGGT
Source organism: Andricus quercusramuli (assembly GCA_932178445.1). Classification (NCBI taxonomy): domain Eukaryota; kingdom Metazoa; phylum Arthropoda; class Insecta; order Hymenoptera; family Cynipidae; genus Andricus; species Andricus quercusramuli. The sequence continues at coordinate 32,123 of CAKNXH010055118.1, read as the reverse complement.
GGAGGGGATACATAGGTTGGAAAGAGAAGGCGGATACCACTCCCGGACTCATCGCCTACTCCTGTGTATCCCCTCCACCTCTAAGGCACAGTATACGCCACGCCACTCACGTACAAGCTTCGGCGGCGTGACGTCGCTTATACGCGAGTCGCGTGGCGCATCTAGTGGCTTAGAGGTGGAGGGGATGCACAGGCGTAAGCGAGGAGTCTGAGAGTGATATCTGCCTTCTCTTTCCAACCCATGTATCCCCTCCACCTCTAATCCACTGGATACGCCACGCCATTTATAAGCGACGCCAGCCGCCGAAGCTTGCTCGGTGGAACTATACTCATTGAGTATTGAATTGTGAAGCTCTTGCAAGCACCTGACTTGATTAGAAATTTTGTACAAACATTTTTCAACACATATTTTCTTTATCTATCTCTCCTTTTTTTATTAGGACATCCTTCAATAATAAAATGAACTCTTTTGCAGTTTAAACTTTCTAAATTAAGGGTTTTAAATACGTTGGAAATTTAGAAAAAACTTAATTAAACCGCTAACGCTTTCACGTATGAAATAAAATGTTTTAACGGTTTTCATACATTCAACAGTAGATTTTTTGTTGTAAACTATAAAACCACATGTACATGTACACGTTATTTTCGACCTTTTTACCTCCTCCCCTCCACCTGTAACAGATTGTAATATTTCCTTCGATGATTTTTTGGCTTAATGTTCGAAAACATAATAGATGTTTTCTGAATATAAAAAAGGTTTTTCAAGATGAAGTGCTGTATAGAAAATTGCCTTAAAATCTGCCAAATTTTCCTGGGAATTTTCAGGAAATTTGTTCATTCACTTGCAACCTTTCAAAATTCTTTTAAAGCTTCTAAAGTTTTGGTCTGACATCTTTTTAAAGAATCTTCATTTTTTTTAAAGCTTTCAGTTTAAATTTTTTTCTCAATCTCTTCAAATCTTCTAAATATTTCTTAAATTCACCTGATTTTTTTTATTCTTCAATCCAACCAAATTGAAACATTAATCCTTAAAATCTTCTATATTTTTTTTTTAAATTTCAAGAAATCTTCTGAAATCTTTCAAAATGTTTTTCAGTTTTATCTTAAAGTTCGTTTTTCAAAACAAAACATCCTGAAAAATTCTCCCACAAATATTAAGAAAATTGTTTTTTTAACCCTTTCAACATTTTTAAAACTTCGAATATTTTCAAATTATTCAAATTTTTCGTCAATGTTTTTTTTTTTAATTCTGAAAAATTGAAAAAATTGTCTTAAAATCTTCCAGATTATTTTTGACGATTTCAGAAATCGTTTGAAATGTTTTCAAATCTTTGCAAATATTGTATTAAAATTAATTGTTGAAAATAAGAAATCACTACAACTTCTCCTAAGATCCCAAAGATTTTTTTTCATTCTCTTGAAATCTTACGAAATTCCTACAATATCTTATGAATTTTCATCATTTTTGAATAGTTTAAAAACTTTTGAGTATCTCTTAAACTCACCCAAGTTTGTTATAAAATGATGTATTATAGCAAAATTTGGCTTCAAAATTTTTTATACACTTTTTCAAAATTAAGAAATAATTTTAGGTGGTTTGTAATCTTTTTTAAGTTTCCCTTAGAATTAATTAAAAAAATAATTTCAAATTTTCCCATGAATCTTAAGAATATTCTTCTCATTCTTCGCGCCCTAAGCGATGCTCTAAGAAATTGAGTCTACCTGAGAAGATTTAAAATATTGAAAAATTGAAAAAAGTGTCTTAGTCTTCCATACTCTCTTTCCACACATTCTGAAATCTTCGAAACTTGAAACTATTATTTTAAAATTTGACCTGAACCAATTAAAACTTTTCCCAGAAGCCTCTCAAAAATTTAATCTTAAAATCTTTCAAAATTATCAACCAGCTTCGAAGTTTTTTTTTTTCATTTGTGAAATGTTTCAGGACTTCTAAATACCTCCCAGAATCTTTTTTGACAATTTTGGAAATCTGTTTAAATCTTTTTAAAACTATTAAGTGTCTCTTCGAACCACAAAGTTATTCTACAAATAATAGCTCTTCAATTGTTATTTTGAGAAAAAAAAAAAAATTTCACTCACTTTTGGAACAATTTTTAAAAAGAACAACTAAAATTGTGACGTTGAAAGTTTAGAAGATCTTTGAAATTTTAACGATTGAAGGCTTCCTATTTCAAAAAATTCAGTTTCAAATTCTCTAATTTTTATATGTTTCTGTATTTGAAAGTTGTTTTAATTGAAAATGTACGCTAAAAAATAAACATCTAAAATGGAAATTTTTCAAAACTTATTTCGAAAATTTCGAAAAAAATTTAGAAGCTTTTTAATAATTTTTAAACATTTGAGGAGATTAATTTTTGTTGAGATTTGTGGGAATTTCAAGTTTCGAAGATTTCAAAATGTATGGGAAAAGAATATGGAATACTTCAAGACAATTTTTATTTTTCAAGATTTAAAAAATTTTTAGGTGAACTGAATTTGTCAGGATGTCAAGAGAATGAAAAAAGCGTTCTCAAGATTCATGCGAAAACTCTTGATAATTTTTGTTCATTTATGAATTCGAACAGAAAATTGAAGAATGTTACAAAACCTTTCAAATTATTTCCTAAAATTTTTAAAAAGAGTAAAAGATTTGAAAGCGAAATTTTGCAACTTTGTCATATTACATCATTTTAGAGAAAAAACTGATTAAGTGGAAAAGATATTTAGAAGTTTTGAAATGATTCAAGAAGATTAAAGCTTATAAAGTTATTTTAAAAATGTTGTAAGGTTTGAAGAAAATGCAAAAAAAATCATTAGGTTTCTAAGAAAAATTAAAATGATTTTTTATTTTTAAAAATTAATTTGAAGAGAATATTTTTTTAAAATTCCTAACATTCCGAAAGATTTCTCAAATGCTCAAAGAAGAATCTGAAAGACTTTCTAATCAATTTTTTTAATTTTGCAGAATGAAAAAAAAATTCACAAAAATATTTGAATAATTCTAAAATATTAGAAGGTTGAGAAATTTTGGGAAGATTAAACAAAAAGAATTTATCAAGATTCTTGGGGAAATTTCAAATGATTTTTTATTCTATGAAATGAAATATATAAGAAATTAAAAAAGATTTCAAAACATTTCAAACGATATCGTAAAATTTCGAAAAAGTGTAGAATATCATAAGCCAAAACGTTTAAACTTGGTCAGATTAAACAATAAAAACAATCGAGCGAATTCAAGAAATTTTCAAAAATAATTTGAAACTGTAAAAGATTTTCAAGTCGGTTATTTGTTGAAACAATTAATTTTACAAGTTAACCATTTCTTCTCTTTCTTATGTTACATCTTACCTTACCTCTGTGCATTGAATCCAAGTGACGGGAAGTCTACTAGGAAAAACAAACTCCTTGCTGCCATATTTTTCATAATGACAATAATTATTGATTATATAAACAATTTTTTTATGAAAATTGTTTAAATAACTAAAAGATTCTGCAACAATGAAAATATGACAGCTAGGAGTCTTTGGCAAAACATTTCAAGTTGTATAACAGTTGTACAAATATTGAAGATGAATACTGATAACTCAAATATACAGAGTCTATTCCATAAGTAGCAGGACTGACTTCCCATAGCCCATACGTATCAATAGAGAATGTTTTTTACAGATAGGCAGAGAGCATTTTCGGAGTAAATATTGCGCAAGAAGTAAACCCTTTTGTTAGATTTCCGCCACGCTCTCAAAATTGACCGCAACTTCGAGCAGTACCAGTCAAAAAGAGCTGATCTGCTCATTGCATCCTCTTTATACGCCTGCTTAATCATGGTGAAAGTCTCGTTTACAGACTTCCCTAGTTTTACACAAAACTTCACCGCATAGCGCTCTTCAAGCGTGCGGTTCGTTTTGAGAGCGTGACGAAAGTTTAAAAAAATGTTTACTTCTCGCGCAATATTTACTCGGCAAATTCTCGCGCAATATTTACTCGGCAAATTCTCGCGCAATATTTACTCGGCAAATTCTCGCGCAATATTTACTCGGCAAATTCTCG
>CAKNXH010055118.1:6210-28067 GCA_932178445.1 Andricus quercusramuli | reverse complement strand
TATTTACTCGGCAAATTCTCGCGCAATATTTACTCGGCAAATTCTCGGAGGCGACATCCTGCCCATAAATTCCTCTTTTCCTCCGTCTGGGCTATAGAAAGTGAGTTCTACCGCTTATGGAACAGACCGCGCATGTGCAATAATCAATTTTAATTTATCAACTTGTATAATATCTTAACTTTATCTTTGCAGCCCACTGTCCTCATGGAAAGTACAAACTGAATCATAGTCCTTGTAAAGTTGTGCCTCCTAATGGAGACTTCGATAAAGCGCATTATGTCAAATGCACCAGATACTATTGCGTCAATGAATAAAAAAATTAAAAATCTGAAAACTATGTATTAAAGATATCAATATCAGGCGTGGTGTAATAAACGTCATGTTTTGAAAAAATGTATTTGTTGCTTCTTTCTCAAATAATATCACGTCCTACACCAGTCCGATTACAAGATCGGCACGAAGATATGTTTCAAAGGAGCTGTAGTCAATTTGAGGTGAACTAACATTTCATTTTCATTTTCACCTATTCACTGGAATATATTTTTAAAAAATTATGCTATTGTTTTTATTTTAGACATTCAAAACGACTAATTTTCTACCGAAAAATATGAATTTTCTATAGGAGAGTTTAGTTTGTAATACTAGAATATGCATTTCCAACAAAAAAGTTATTCAATTAAAAAAAAAGAAGAGTTTTCCACAAAATGAATGAATTTTCAACCAAATATTTAAAGTTTCTATCAAATTGTTGATTTTTCGAGCCGGAAATAAAAATTATTTATAAAGCAATTTAATCTAAAAAAAAAAATTTCATTTCCGACCAAAACGGATTAATTTTTATTCAGGCAGTGGAATTTTTAACCGAAAAAGGTAACATTTCTATAGAAAGAGATGACTTTTTAACTATTTTCTAGTGAGAAAAGATGAAAAAGTTGAAGTTTCAACTAAGAAGTAAGCTTTTGAGCAAAATTGTTGAATTTCGAACAAAGTAATTTATTTTGAAAATAATATTTTTAAGAGAAAAAATTCATTTTAAACTGAGTGATATTTCTAAAATTAAACTGTTTTGAAAAATTCGCCTTTTTGTTCGAAAATTTGACTCATTGGTTGAAAATTCATCTTTCTATGTAGAAAATTCCAGTATTTGTTCAGAAATGAAACTATTTTGTCACAATTATATTCAACTGTCTTAACAAAATTCAATTTTTGTAAAAAATGCAACTGTTGTTGAATAATTTTTTTTTATATCTGACTATTTTGTGGAAAATTGATATTTTTTGGTTGAGAGTTCAACAATTGATGATTATTCGAGTTGAAAATATCATCTTTCGACGAGAAGCACTATCTCCAAATAACAAAATATTGTTCGAAACATTATAATACTTATTCGATTTTTTTCTTAAATAACCGATTTCCTGTTAAAAAACGTCATTATATAACCTAAAACTGCCACCTACTGTAGGATATTTATAATTTCACGATATGAAGCTGCGAGTTCTTCAAACACCAAAGTAGATTTATATTTCAGACTGTTCCAAAATCCACCTAAGTTATTTTACGTTTTAAGACGATGGAATTCAATTTAAATTGAGATGAGTGACCATACGCCATAGGGCACGACAAAATCATAAAGACAGACCGGTGAAATCCTTGTGTGTCTTGAGGACTCGGAGCGACCCCAGGATGACTGCCATCTCGTGTGTGCCTTACCATGTTTTTAGCACGCATATATAGATTCGAGGTTACTAATCAGTGATATTCTTGCACCTCCAAGAGGACTGATCACAAGGATAATCATCCAAAGGCCAGGTATAAATAGTTCTTTTCAGCGCAAAGGTGTCGTAAAGCGCTTCTGTCCACGAACTCAGAATTTTCAGAAATGCCAGCAAGTCGTCCTGGATTCAAATGAATCTTGGCAAATTTTTCTTAACGAAACTCCATTCCAATCTCCCGAGTGTACTCACTGACAATCCTCAATTCTAGATTTAGTTGCTACTTATTTCTAGTATAGATCTTGAGATCATTTATGTCAATTACGTTAGTGACTCAATGCTTTCGATATCCAGGTTCATTGCGGAAGCATACTTTGGAATCGTCAAGTGCGAGGGGTAGTGGCAATAGTGTGAGACAAAAGAGGAGAGGGCTCATAGTGTCGCCCTGAAAGACGCCTCTCTGGAAAGGTGACGATGTTAGTTGTCACATGATGTTTTCCAGATGAGATAGTGAAACTGGTCTTCCAAAGGTAGTCAATCCAGGACATCGTTAGGTAGCGCTGGTGACATCTTACATGTTTGCAGGTGCACCTATCGATGACCAGGTTTTCCCGACATTCCGCTATGTCATCCTCTGAGACACGTTGTTCGTACATCTATCGCCACTTATGACCGATTGTCCGTACAATTCCGTAATTTAGGTTAGCTTCAAAGACCTCATACAGCGTGTTCAGACAAGTTATTGCCCTATCATTCTTAGGATCAGACAAGTTGCCCTCTTCAAAGAGAAGCACTGTGTCCTCCAACCAGACACTCCAAAATAGGCTCTTCCGACTTTAGATATGAGGTAGAAGTGTGGGACAGGTACTCGCCAGATGCTGGTGATTAGAACCAGAAGGTCTTGATACCATCCAGTCCTACAGCGGAATGATGCTTCATGTCTCTTACTACTTTTTTTACGTATTACGTAGTGATATGTGGGCATTCCTCCTCAGACGTTATGAAGGCACTGCTCAGCTCCTCAAAGCTATTCATGATCTCTGTATCTTCATTCAGTGGATGCTAGACTTCGTAGAATTCTCTTCAACATGACTCGACTTCCTTTAGTTTTGGGAGGTGGTCCACAGTAACTGGAGTGTCTTGAAACGGTCAGAGAAGAACTGTTCATTTTCTCTGTACAACCTCTCCCCCTGCTCTCAACTTCTCCTAGCGTTTAATCGTACTCGTATTCTGTCAGCCATATGCTACCTAACAGTCAGCAGCTTTGACTTGTTGAGTGTGTGATGACGGATCCGTAATTCGTGCGTAAAGTCTCTGACCCTGGCAGTGAAATTCCAGGCCACATGTTGTCTAGTCAATAACACACTAAATGTGGTACGTGCACTGTCTTACCGAGCCTATCTTTGTGCTGAGTTCATGCATGCGACTTTTCGTCTTATGATTAGCCGTTGGTTTGGTTTTATGTTTTGAATCGCCAAGGTTCTCGCAACATCCTACATGTTACAATTGAAGATACGGAAAGCAGCACCGACGGAGCGCTTGGCCAGTAAGCAGAAGAAGGGATAACGTGCAGTGAACGAGGTGGGTGAGTGGACGAGGCGACCAATAATTCGCCGCTTCGTCCACCTCGTTCACTACCTGTTATCCCCTCTCCTGTCTACTGGCCAAGCGCTCCGTCGATTCGGCTTTCCGAACCGTTAATTGATGGTCCAGAGGTGAAAGTGTTTGGCAAAATCTCCACGAAACGCTTCATCCAGTTGAGCCAGATATTCCAACTTGAAAGAAACGTGAATGTCAATGTTTCCTCTGATCCTAAAGCATTGTTCTTCCTCTACTTAATGCTTGTCCGCGGTTGCTTGTCAGCATCAGTATCTTTAAGCTCAGATGCCATACTGGTCTCGTAGGTTTCTATCAGGTCGTCCCTCATTCGATCCGTCCACTCAAAAATATTGAGATGTTTCCGGTCCATAGTATTGACAAGAAATATACTCTGAGGGATCGTTCGGCATCCCATAGTCACCGCTTGATACACCACTCCCTGATACCATACAGCTTTCCGCAAGGCTGTTTACGAAACTTTGCATCATCACTGATACCAAGAATATACGTACAATAATTAATTTTTAATTGATTAACAAGTATGATATATTATAAGTGATTCGAAGGAATTGATCATTTTATATATATTACTATTTTGAATTAAGATTATTTACTATAGGTTGCATTATCTATGCTTTAGAGAGAAATTTCTTCTCCAACTTTCCTTGAAGCTTAGGGAATAATTATACCGTTAATTACTTTCGTCTAATTTTATCTCTCGTTGCAGCCCTTTATCCTCGTGGAAAGTATGATACTGGACCAGAAACTTCACTGTAAAAAATGTCGGGAATTTTCCCCACTTTTTAGTGGGGAAAAATCCACATTCTTGTTGGGAAAATCATTTTCCCCAAAATTCGGCGAAACTTCCCTAAAAGTCCTTACAATTCACTAAAAAATTGAGAAAAATTCCTGATGGGAAACGAGATTTCGGTAAGATGAGAGATATCAAATGCACCAGCTCCTTTTCCGACTTGAAATAATGAAAAAATGCAAATCTAAAAACTATAGATTTGAGATATCAGTGTCGAGCGTGGTATAATGAACGTTAAGTCTTAGAAAAAATTCAATTGTATTTTCTGCCTTAAATAATAAAAGACCTACTATATTCCCATTACAATACCAGCATGAAGATAAAAATAGGTTCAACCAAGCTAACTCAAAAAAGTTTTAGTCAATTTGAGACAAGAATGAAAAAATACAATTTTCATAAATTTGAAACTTAAAAACTATCCAAAAGATTCCCTGTTATTCCTATAGGGAGTTGAACATTTTGAAACCGCCTGGCGCGCAAGAACAGTCACTATGTAGAAGCTAGAAAAATTTACATCAATGTCATAAAGTCCAGTTCAAAGAAACTGTAGTAAATTTGCGAAAAACATAAAAATCTCCGATTTTCATGCATCCCAGAAAGAAAAATTTTCTGAATGATTTCCTGTTGTTCCTAGGAAGTTGAATATTTTGCAGTCACTATACAAGTAACTATGATAAGCTAAAAAAGTTAAGACAATGATAGGAACAGTTCATATTTTGAGAAATACTACACTTTGGAAATTCTCAAGAAAATTCTCTGTTATTCCTAGAAAGCTTGAAATTTTGAAACCGCCATAAATGTAAGCAATAAAGTCAATTCCGAAGGTACTTTTGTTTTCAGAAACCCTAAAATTTTCAAAAACTAAAAAAATTACCATACAGAAGCTACAACAAATTTTATTTGTGGTCATAAATTCGATTTTAACGTTAATCTAGTTAATTTGTGGCAAATAGAAGAATTTTAAATCATCAAACAAAACAAAAATTGAATTTTATAAACTTTCGAATAGAAAAAAAAATTATCTGGTATTCCAAGGATGCTGGAGAATCAAAATCCGCCAGGATTCGAACACACATTCTATTGGAAAGAAACGATTTTTTGTTTCAATACAAATTTTGCTTCAATGTAAAATAATTTTCTTCATTGTGACGTTATTTTTGGTATCATCGCAAAAATATGTTGAAGATAGGATTACTTTAATTTGAAGAACATTTTTTTGAAAGTGCATGAAAATATTTAGGATTTTTATAAATCCCAAACTCCAACATTTTCTAAAAAAAATGGCCGATTGTTACTGGGAAGCTGGAACTTTGAAATCGGCGTAGAGGAAACTATGCGGGACCTAGGAAAAATTGCTGTCGATGGCATAGACCTAATTTCAAAGATGCTTAAGAGAATTAAGGGCAAACATAGAAATATTTTGAAGATTCTGAAATCTCAAAGTTTAACAATTTTGGGAAAGTTCCCTCTTCTAAATTTGAAGAATTATCAGAAATATTTTTAAATCCCAGCATTATAATCTTTTTTTTCTGTTAGTTGAGAAATCAATTCTCAAATTTAAAATTCATTGTAAAATACGAAAGTAATAATTATTTAGAGATTGAAATAGGTTCGGGAAGAAGCTTCAGTCAGGAAAAATTATTATTAACAATTAAACATCATTATGTTTCGTTATGCCACTCAGATCTCTATTCTTCATTCGCAGATGTCCTTTTCGTGGTACGTCAGTATATTTCTGACCTATAGTCAACCCAAACAAACTACTTCATTTGAAACTTCGCGCCACGATTACGTCAAAAGTACAGTGGACACTAGCGCACTCTGCCGCCTCGGCGAAGTAGCTCAAGTATTTCAACGGAAAGTTTACTTTCTATAATGCGTCTTCTCTGACAGTGAAAAAGGTTTTGTTTACAAACAATTTTCATCGTAAAGAGTTTTTAATAAAAATTCCACATCACTGCAGTGTGAGTGGCTGCAACAATAGCACAATAGAAAATAAAGGATCTTCGTTTTTCCGACTTCCAGCGAACCCAACAATGTGAGTACAATAATAGCGAATACCATTGTTTTTGAGGAAACAATCTGAAGGGCGTCTATATAACCTCACCAACATGTATAAAAATTAAAAAAAAAGTAGATTTTAACAACACGTTGCAACAATCACTAATAATGTAACTTGTTAACCGTAATCAAGCTAAAATTTGAATAAATATTTGTATTTTGCAGTCGTGAAGAAAGGATACAATTCGCTGAAGTTTAGGAAAGCATTTGTCCCAAATTGCGGATTTGTAGTCATCATTTTGAAGAAAAGTGCTTCAAAACTTTCTTTCCGAGACCCTTATTGTATCGATTTATTTATATATTTCTTCACAATTCTTGATCGCTACTCAAAACAGTTTTTTTTTCTGAATTCACAATAATTATAGCTTTTGATTCACTGAAAAATAATGTCCAAAACACTGTAAATTGCAAATTGTACAATATATATCTCTCATGAATTATAATAGTTCATAGATTCAGATTCAGTTTCAAAAATATAGAGTCACATTATCATTGCCATTCATATAAATTAAAGAATCAATCAATGAGATTGAACATTTTCCATATTTCATTATTTTAATTAATTGAACATTTTAAATAATCTAAAACTTCAAATGATTTCAAATAATTGAAGGGAAGTGTATGTACCAAGGAAATTCTGCTACTCGTACTGAAATTTCAGTGTAAACATTCACAGCCTCATTTAAAACAAAATCTTGATTTTTGCAGAATTCAAACAAAAAATTCAGAAGCTTCTCAATACTTGTGAAGGGCCTCGAATGAATAATAACATTTTGTTATGATTTCTAGGAAAATTGAAACTTATTCTTCATTCTTAGAAATTATTTGAAGAGACAATCTGAAAAGATTTAAAAATATTTCCGACATTGTCCAAGAAAAATATGGAAGATCGTAATGATTTTTTTTTAATTTGCAGGACTTTATGAAAATTGTGGGAAAAATTGGATTCATTAAAAAATATAAATTTGCAATTGAACGAGTTGAAAATTGAATATTGTTCTTTACTTTCCTTGAATATTTAATATTTAATATTGCATTCAATATTCTTCAGTTTTGAACGTATTGGCAATGTTGTTGTTAAATCAATAATTAAATTTTGAAACAAACAAATAAATTTTCAACTAAAGTGATGAATCTTCAATTCAAATGTTTGAATTTTTAATCAAAAAGATGACTGTCTAACCAGGACGATTAATTCTCTACCACAAAAAAATAAGTTTCAACAAAAAATAGTATATTTTAAATTTAAATTGAATGAATCAAATCAAACAGTTCAATTTTGGACTAATGTGTTGAATTTTCAACTAAAATGATGAATCCTTAACTAAAATGGTTCTATTTTCAATCAAAAAGATAAATATTCCGCATCATGATGATTGATTTTCTACAGAAAAAAAAGAATTCTCAACACAATATATTTCACAAAAAACAAATAGAGAAGAATTTTCAACAAAAAATAGAATAGGTGAAATTAAAGTTAAACAAAGTAATTAAGGAAAACCCCGGTTTTCAATCAAACAGTTCAATTTTCAACCAATGTGATCAATTTTCAACTAAAATGATGAATCTTCAACTGGAATAGTTGGATTTTATACGAAAAAGGTACACATATTTTTCACCGAATATTTAAATTTTTGAAGAAAAAAGATCAATTATTAATCAAACAGTTAAATTTTCCTCTTAAAGAGATACATTTTTAACCAAAAATAGAATGGTTAAATTTTCTGTTTAAAAAAACTAATTTTTAACAAGAAAAAAAATTTTTTTTTCAACAAAATGACTAAATTTTCAGTTACAAAAATTGATTTTCAACAAAGTCGTTGGATTTTTGATCAAAGATGAATTTTCAATTATAATGATAAATCTTCAACAAAAAGAATGAATTTTTAACAAAAGAGTTCCAGTTTTAACGAAGGATTTAAATTTTTAACTAAAAAAGATGAATTTTCAACAAAGAATGTAATATATGTAATTGAAATTTCAGTGCATCATATGCATATTCCAAAGGAGAGAAATTATATTTACGCATTACACTCAACTTGTATAACTTATATGTCTTTGTATTATATGTTTATTGCAAATAAGAAAAATTAGATTTACACAGTATAACGACACGATTTTTATACATATTTATTGGTTGCTTTTTATTAATAAAATATTCATTGTTCAAAAAAAAAATGATCTATTATTATTATCTTCTCTAAATAGTGATTAATCTAGTAATTTTAAATTTTTGATGGATTTGAATTTCGCGGCCTTCTGGTTTAGTTCCTCCCCGAGACTGTAGGAGCGCTGAAACTCGTGTACGGAAAAATACATTGGGCTCTAATGGCACCGTCCACTCTCTTCAATACTCTCTAAATATAACCTATCATTTAAACAAGATTGTGGCGCGAAATTCAAATTACAGAATACTCTTTAGGAATTGCAATTTGAAGATCTCCTTTTCGCGGTATGTCGGTCCAAAAAAAAGTGTCCTCGCTGAGAAAAGTTTGACCAAGCCTTAAGAAGGTTTCGACTAGAGTAGTACACATTAATTGCCATCCGGTATAAAGTAATCGCATTACAGCACGCCCCTTTGAGCTGGAAATCGAATTATTTTCGAGCGCAGCCTCTGTGCTTCACAGTTAAGTGAACGTATACTATATAAATTCTACAAGTTTCTAGTTATTATAGGATCCGCGAGCTCGATGACCAACACATACTTGTACATAAAAAGCGTGTGATATTTCGCACTCAAAACTTCCATAACTGTTTAATTATATTCCGGAGAGTCTATTCTGAGGAAACTTTTGAACCTCATGAAAACCTGATATCCTATTCTACTTTTAAGTTTGAGTCAAATTTTAACTTGAATGTAATTGCAATTCAGAAATTTGAAAATAATTATTGAGAATTATATATATTTCTCATCTATATTCAACCCTAAGAAACATTACCTTTTAAATTTCGCGCCATAATTACTTCAAAATTGATAGCCGCACTTAAATATAACCTCTAATTTTTACGTGATTGTAGCGCGAAATTCAAAAGGAAAAATAATCTTGTTTGCTTTAAAATACGCACACTTCAGAGGCTGAAATCATTTTAAAATAGATGAAATTCATCAAATTAGAAGACTTTGGAGTGCGAAGAGATGAGTTTTCAAACAAGAAGTTAATTTTGAACAAAGAAAGAAGATTTTTTTACCAGACAGTCAAAGTGTCAAGTATATGGGACAAATTTTAACAGAATAGTTAAAATTTTTAGAAAAAAAACCAGGTTTTCAGAATACAGTTGAATTTTCAACAAAGTAATATATCATCAACCAAGAGAGAAAAAATTTCAATTATAAAACACAAAGTGGCAATGAAAAAGAATGAATTTTCCTTAGGAGTGACAAACGTTAAACAAATCAGTTAAATTTTAGATGAAAAAGATCAACTTTCAACAAAATAGTTAAATTTTTAACCAGAAGTAGAATTTTTGAGCCTAAGGAATTCAGAAAAAACTTCGGAAAAAACTCAAATTTCCACCAATAAAGTTTATTTTGAATAAAGAAAGATGAATTTTCTATCAAGAAAAATAACTTTTCAAATACAAAACATAAATTTAGAATTGAAAAGGACGACTTTTCTTCAGAAAAAAGAATACTCAGCCAAATGGTTCAATTTTCAACAGAAAAAGGATGATTTTTCAGCGAAGTAAACGGGGGGAAAATACAGATATATTTGAAACTGGAAAAAGGACAGAATAGCAAATTGAGTGTGAATTCTGAAATTCAGAAATCGAAATTAAGTCTTCGAAATTAAATACATTTCTGACTTATATTCAATCCGAACGAACTACTTAATTTTGAATTTCGCGCCACAATCACGTAAAAACCAAAATCCACACTTGAACATAACCTCACATTTCAGTATGATTTTGGCGCGAAATTCAAAACTCAAAATAGTATTTTCCACATTAAGAGATACAAGTAATCTATTTGCAGTAAATGAGGTGAGAATTGTTTGGGGAATATATTTTTTGAGTGATCATCAAACGAGCAGCTGGAATTGTAAAACTTACAGCAAAACTATCTCGTTTAGAATCGGTTTGAACTACATTCCCATTGGATTCAATCTGCTACGAAATGGGCAATAGCGTCGCTTCGACGGGAGTCTAACGAGCAATATTTCGAGAATATAACCTCACTGAAGCTTTCTTACTAGGTGTTGGGTATAGGTGGTATGGTTGAGAAGGTTCAGAAGGTTGAAGGTAGTTGTGGTGCTTTCACAACTCTCCCTCGACCCAAGACGATTTTCTCGACTCGCAGTTTCTTCGTGGAAACTGGCTTCATTTCCAGACTCACGTCCCATTCTTCGCCTAAGCGCCCTTTACCCCTTTCCCCTTTTTCCCTTTTCCCCTAACAGTTGGCTAAGAAGAGGAAACTTAGTCGACGACTTCGTTTTCAACTTTCTACAGTCGTCGAAGAGGGCTGCCGAAAGTTTGGAAACCTTGACTGCCCCACGACCGTCAGTCATTGTCCGATGGCACTTTTTCTTCCTCGTGTAATATCTTTGCGAATACTCATTGAAGTGTTCTAAGCTTTGATAAATTTCTACTTTTTTATAATATTCCCCAAAAGCATAGGACAGATGCCGAATATTTCATCTTAAAAATTGAGGGGGAACAACACTGTTGATCCGCTGGGCTCATCAGTTATCTGAACTGGTAATCCGGGGTAATTCAAGTAATCCCGGAAATTTAAGTAATCCGGGGTAATTTGAGTAATGTCGTGAATACGGATATGACATATTTTGCCGGATATTTATTTTCCGTTCCGGCATATTTTGCCGGATCTTAATTTTCTCTTTCGGCAAGGCACCCTTGTGAAAATAATTTTGGTTTAAACCCCTACCCCTTTCCAACGTCTCGTGGGGGGGGGGGGGAGGTGCATCCCTGTGACCGGTCACAAAACTGACGGGAATCATATATTTCCATTTATTGCCATAATTTTAAAAAGGTATGAAAAGTTTGATGAATCACCATGATTTCTATTTGTGGAAATTTATCATTATTGTGAAAATTTATTAAATTTTTGGAAAAATTATGAAATTTGCAAAAATTTATGTAATTTGTTCAAATTTATGAAATGTGTTCAATTTTGTTGAAATTTATGAAGTTTGTGGAATTTATGCAATTTTTACAAATTTGTGAAGTTTGTGGGCAATAATGAAATTTGTGGAAATTTATGATAATATACAGAAAATTGTGACGTCATTGAAAATATGCCGGGAGAAAGAAATTAAATTCGGCAAAATATTTGTTTTTTCTCTTTTGTTGTTGAAAATTAATTTTCTTGGCTTTAAATTTAAAAATACTATTGTTGGTTGAAATTTACCTTTATTAGTTGAAAACTCATGTATTTTCTTGAAAACTCTATATTTTTTCGAAAAATAACATTCTCTATTGAAAATCTCTGATTTTGATTGAAAATACAACTATTTGGTGCAAAATTAATCTACTGGGTACGAAATTCAATAATTTGGTTGAAGTCACTTTTTTGGTTCAAAGAATTTTTGTTTGGAATTTCAACTACTTGCTGAAAGTCGAACTACGTTGTTAAAAATTCAGCTTTCTGATAGAAAATGGTTGATTTTGGTTAGAAAACTTAACTATTTTCTCGAAATTGTTATTTTTTTGTTAAAGGTTAATTTTTTTGCTTAAAATTCAATTGATTTATTTTGAGTAAAAAATTATGTTTCTTCTTTGAAAATTCATGTATATTTTGTTGAAAATTGGTGATTTTTCATAGAAAATTAATCCTCTTGCTTGAAAGTTCATCTTGCTGGTGAAAAATTGAAATATCTTATTAAAAAATTAAACTACTAGGTGAAAAATTTGTTTATTTTTTGGTTAAACCTCAATTTTTCTAGCAGAAAATTCTACTAATCCATTCTTCCTTAAAAATTTATCGTTTTATTACTTGCAGAATGTGGAAGTATTATGTTAAAGATGCATTTTTCTTTCTAAAGATTTTTGATTTGGGTGGAAATGCGTGTTTCTCAGTTGAAAATTATTTTTTTTAAGAATTTCGTTTTTTGGTAGAAAATTAATATATTTGCATAATCATTCATTTCAATAATTGACAACTAATTTTGCTAAAAATACAACTATTTAATTCAGAAATAATGTATTTTTTTAAGATTCTTGATTTTGGTTAAAAATTGAGCTGTCTTATTTGAAATTCGTTTTTTTGATAAGAATTATATTTTTTTCAACTAAAAGTTAACTAGTGCATTTTTGGTAATAATTTGTGTTTCTTAGTTAGATCTTTGTTAAGTTTCTTTTCTGCCAAATTAAGATTTTTCCTTAAATGTTCATTTTGCCTGTTGAATACTTGAACATTTTGTCAAAAATTCAACTGTTTGGTTTAGAGTTGATGTATTTCAATAGAAATTCGTCGTTTAAATTTCTTGTTTAAAAATTCACATTTTGGTTGAAAATTGGAATATTTTGGTGAACAAATTCAGTATTTTGTTCAAAATTCGTTTCTTTCCTGATTGGTAATTAATTTTTTAACTGAAAGATTAACTACTTCATTTTTTGTAAAGGACTTATCGTTCATATAGCTATTTTCTTGTAAATTCATATTTTTGTGAAAAATTATTTTTTGCTAAACAAAAAATTTAATTTTTTGTCAAAATTCGTGTTTCTTAGTTGGAAATTCTTGTATTCAAAATTTTTTTTATTCCAGAAAAATGAGATATTTGCTTGAATATTCATTTTATGTGTAGAAAAATCAACTATTTTTTGAAAATTCAACTATTGGGTTCAAAACTGATGTATTTCATTGAAAATTCTATTTATTCGGTAGAAAATTAATTTATTTGTTTGAAGTTGGTGACGTTCGGTAGAAAAATATTCCTTTTGCTCTAAAATGAATCATTTTTGTTGAAAAGCAAAATAAATTAACTATTTTGTTGAAAATTTGTTTATTTTTTGGTTGAAAATTATTTCTTTTAACTGAAAATTTAAGTTCTGCAGTTTTCGCTGAATATGTATCGGTTTCCTTGTTGCTGAAAGTTGAACCACTACATTTAAAATTCATTTTTCTGGTTGAAGATTCTTGATTTTGGTTGAAAATTCTGATATCTATGTTTTTTTTTATTTAATTTTTTTTGTCGATTGACAATTTTACTATTTGGTTGAAAATTCATGTATTTTGCTTAAAATTGGTGATTTTTCGTAGAAAGTTAATTTTCTTGCCTGGAAATTTTCACTTTTTGGTTAAAAATGATTATATTTTGGTAAAAAATGTGACTATTTTGTTTGAAATCCTTCTTTTTTTTTAATTGAAAATTCTGTTGTTTATGAAAAGAAATTTTATGAACAGAAAATTTAATTACTGAATTTTTTATTGTAAATTTATACTTTTTTTTGAAAACGGAAATATTTGGTTAAAAATTCATTCGCTTTGATGGAAAATTTGTTTTTTTTTTTAGCATAAAATTGATTTTTCTGGTTGAAAATCAAACTAATTAGTTGAAAGTGCAACTACCTTCCTAGAAATTGATTTTTGGGCTGAAGATGCGTCATTTTAGTTGAACATGCATATCCTTTGTTGCAAATTCAACTAACTGGTTGAATATTAAAACTTTTTTGTATAAAATTGTCTTTTTTTCAAATTGAAATGTTTCCGCATCGATTTAGGAAAAAAATCTTGTAAAAGTCAGAGAATTTCTATAACTCTAAATAACTGTCAAGCCGAATAAATTACAAAATTTTCAATTTGGATTTGATGTTATTTTATTCCGTGTATTGAAAATTCTAGATTAAAAATATCACAAGTTTAAGATTCTGGCCTTCAATCATCAATGGTCAGGAAAAATGAAAAATTGGTCAAGAAAAAATTAGGAAATTTTCAAAATAAAGTTTAGTGGTAACCCTGATACAATAATCTCGTTAGTTATTAATTTGCCCCATATTTAAATTTCTTTTTCAGCAATTGCTTTCTCTACAGGATTATTTATTTATTTATTTATTTCATTATTCGTTTAGAAATTCAACAATTTTGTTTAAAACATGCTTCTTTTGGTTCAAAATTGCCACTGTTTTTCTTTTAAATTAAACTTTTCATTAAAAAATTTTTTTTGATGAAAATTCAACTATTATTTCGAAAATTTGTCGTTTCAATTCAAAAAATTCATCTATCCTAGCAGAGCTTCCATTTTTTCAGATAAAAATGCCAATTTTTGTTTGAAAATTTATCAATTTTGTTACGAAGTTATCCTTTTTAGTTGAAAATTCAACTGTTTTGTTGAAGATTCGTCTTTTCAGGTCGAAAATTTGAGTATCTTTGTAGGCAATTCACTTCTTGTTTGAAACTCATATTTTGATGTTGAAAAGTCAAACTGAAATATTTTTTGGATGAAAATCTGAATTTTCGTTTAAAAATTTGTCTCATTAATCTGAAAATTTATCTGCTCAATTAGAAATTTCATCTTTATTGGATGAAAATGCAATTGTTTGCTTGAAAACTAATCTTCTTTGCTTGAGGATTCGACTATTTTATTAAAAAAGTTCGTTTGAACAACTTTGTTGAGAAAAGAGTTTTTTGTTGAAGATTCATATCTTTATTTGAAAATTTATCTCTTTGGTGGAAAATTGAATTATTTTATTGAAATTTCATTTTTTTCTGATAATCTATATATTTTCTAGTTGAAAATTTTATTTCTGTACAGAAACTTCCTCTTTTGGCTTGAAGATTCAACAATTTTGGTGAACTTTCTTGTTGAGAATTCACCTTTTTAGGTTGAGAATTCAATAATTTTGTTGAAAATTTAATTATATTGTTTAAAATTCGATTATTTTGTTAAAAAATCATCTTTTTTAGTAGGAAAGTCATTTTTACAATTTAATCTAGGGAAGGTATTAGATTTGTGTAAAATTTGACGCCCCCCGCCCCCTTCCACCGGTTTTTTGTCAAATGTCCGCGTTTTGAGACCTGCTGATCCCAAAATACAAGTTTGTACACAATATATGTCTGTTTGTCTTTTTGTATGTATGACTGTTTGTCTTTCTGTTTGTATGTTTGTCTGTCTGTTTGCATGTCTGTCAGTCTGTCTGTTAGTCTGTATGTTTGTCTGTTTGTATGTATGTTTGTATGTCTGTCTGTTTGTCTGTCTGTATGTTTGTATGTCTGTCTGTTTGTCTGTCTGTTTGTCTGTCCGTCTGTTTGTCTGTTTGTTTGTCTGTCTGTTTGTCTGTATATTGGCACGATAACTTTCAAAAGAATCAACCTATGTGATTGGGCTTTGGTATACTCTCCAAGTGTCCTAAAATGAAGGTCAAGTTTGTTGTCCAGTCATTTTGGATAAAAATTCAAAAGGTGAGCACATTTTGAACATTTCTGAGAAGCCTTTTTCCAACATTCAAGAATTCTATTGACGGGTATTATTAGTAATCGAAGAGGAGCAATACATTTTTAAATGACATTTTTCGATAAAATGAAAACTCTGCCTTAAAAAAAGATCTACAGATTTCTTAATAATCACTTTTTGATGGGACGCGTAGTTTTTTTTCATTTGACAAAAACTGATTGAAGAATAAAATAAATTAAATGTTTGGACAAAGGACTCAAACCACGAAGAAAATTGAAAGACAAAAGTTGTTCACCCAGGAATGAGCTACACATTTTTAATCAATCATTTTTTGATGAGATGCGTAATTTAATTTAATTTCTGGAAACTATAAATCACGTAAGGTACGAGAGAGGGGTGGGGATAGAGGTAAAAATATTTTGTTACCGTTTGTCACACGGGGGGAGGGAGGGCAGATGATCCCTTACGTAATGTAAGTAAAGCCTCTTACCTGTGTGAATCCAAATGAAATTCCGATTGATGCAGGTTCCCCTTGTGGTTTTAATTGGTATTCTCATTGCATCCTCATTAGAGAGAATTATCTGCAAATAAGCCAAGTGAAATTCCTGGGTCGATATGTCGAAGTACTAATTACACATATATGAGACTCAGTGAAGCCGTCTTAAGGTTTTGCCTGATAAGGGTGGGTGGGGTGGATGCGCGTTCCATGCCTTATGGGGGTGGTGGAGGAAGTTGCGTCGCAAACAGTACATCATTATTGCCAGGGACGAATTCACGGCTGATCGCCTGCCGAAAGCTAACGGTGCAAGCTTCGCTGAGCACAGAAAGAAAGAAAGCTGCATCGTTACGCTCAGCCTCTCTTTCCTCTGCTCTGCAGCTTAACAGTACTCCTCTAACTTCCTAGCCACCTCCGCCCAGTTTAGCTATGGTCATTACCTGTCTGTACTTTTTTATAACGAAGCTGAAAGCCAGGTATTTCAAGACATTCAGAAAACGTATCTTTTCAACTAGCGTATAGGTACGAACAGCGTACTTACATCCTCGAGACAACCCCTTTTCCTTACTCCAAGTTCAAATGAGAATACTTGCGTCTGTCGAGCAGCATTAAAAGAGGAAATTCTCGTTTCAGACTACTGCAACACGCGATTTTCCACACTGATTCCATTTTTGCATTGAAGAGTGTCAAAGGTAGATTTTTTTTACAGAAAAGTTAATAGTTCCTTTTTGTGTAGAAAAGGGATTCGTGGAGAGAAATTACGTAGAATATTTCCTCAAAGCTTCTGCAATGAAGTAGAATCAAGATATTTTGAGGAATCTGTATTATTATTAGAGTATAATAGGAAATATTCAATGTCTTTTTCAGACTAGATGAAGCTATAGAAGAAATATTATTTTCAATGATGTTTTCTGAAAGAAGATCTTCTTTCGCTCCGCTGAAGAACGAACCACAGAACTACTGATTTCCGGTCAGGTGCTTTTTCATTAAGCTACCAGAGAGATCGAGAGAAGACACTTTTTTCAGAAATACATACAATATTTTGCTAAATGGTAAAAATCAAATTTTTCAAGGTATCTGTATTATCATTAGGAAATAACAGAAAATATTTAAAGTTTTTTTAGACTGAATGAAGCTATGTAAAAAACTTATTTTAAGTAATCATTTTCTAAAAAAAGATCTTCTCCTTTCGCTATTTTCCCAGCGTAGCAAAAGGAGATCTTTTTTCAGAAAAAAAATTATTTAAAATAATGTTTCTCTGAAAAGACGTTGAATATTTTATGTTTTTCTTTAATGATAATACAGATTCCTTGAAAATTTTGATTGGTACCATCTAGCAAAATAGTGCGTGTATTTTTAAAAAAGTGTCTTTTTCCGTTCTCTCTAGTAGCTTAATGGAAAAGTGCCCGGCTGGAAATTAGTAGTTCGGTGGTTCGTTTCCCAGCGGAGCGAAAAGAGAAGATCTTTTTTCAGAGAAGAATAATTTTAAATCATCAAAATAGTTATTCAATACCAGGAAAAATTGAGTGATTTCCAATGAAAATCGAGAGATAAATTGTTTGAAATTAAATTTATTCAGGTACAATATTGAACTTAATTCGAAACGCCTTGACTTTTCAAGATTTCAAGTCAAAATATATTGCATTTTCAACATTATGGATAAATTTATTAACCAAATAGTTAATGTTTCCAACAAAAAAATGGATATTCAACCAATAAGATTAATTTTCTAACAAAAACGTTACATTTTCAACAAAATATATGAATTTTTAAACCAACAGTTGAATTTTCAACTGAAAACTATTAACTTTTAACCAAGAAACAAATATTATATTGCAGTTTACCAAATTTTCAAGAAGAAAAAAACGATTTGTCAAGAAAATAGTTCAACTCTCAACCAAGAAGTTGAATTTTCAAGTATTAAATAATAAATCTCCAATGAAAAAAAGAAACAACTTTAATAAAAAAATAATTTTTAATTAAAAAATATGAATTTCTAACAATAATAGTTAACACGTGACAAAATTTAATTTTCAACACAAAAATATGAATTTTCAACAAAAATTGTTGAATTTCCAAATCAAAGAGCCGACTTTGGAATAAAATAGTTGAATTCATAATAAAAAAGGATGGATTTTTTAACAAAAAACAAACCTTTTTTAGAAAAATTTTATTCTCAATCCAAAAACATGAATTCAAACAAAAATTTCAAACCAAATGGTTGATTTTTCTTCTAAAATAGGTTTTCGACTTTTTAAGCCAAGAAGACAAATTTTCAAGCCGA
The DNA here is from genome assembly GCA_932178445.1 of Andricus quercusramuli. Classification (NCBI taxonomy): domain Eukaryota; kingdom Metazoa; phylum Arthropoda; class Insecta; order Hymenoptera; family Cynipidae; genus Andricus; species Andricus quercusramuli. Next base: position 9,757 of record CAKNXH010055118.1, on the reverse strand, counting down.
AAATATGAATTTTCTATAAGACAGTTGAATTTTTATCCAAAAATATAATTTTCCACTTGGAAACGGGAATAGGTAAATTTTGAATAAATAGTTCATTTAAAAAAAAAAAAGAATTTTTAATAAAGAAGGATGAATCTTCTGATGAAAAAGATAAAATTTCGATAAGACAGTGAATTTCCAAACAAAAATATTAATTTTCAACCAAATATTTGAATTTTCAGCCCAGGGAGATGAATTTTCAACAAAATCGATGAATTTTCAACTTAATTTTAATTCCTAATTAAAAAGACCGATTTTCAAAATAAGAATAATAATTTTCGACTGAAAAGGATGAATTTTGAACCAAGAAGGCTATTATTTGTTAGAAAAATTAATTTTCTACAAATCACTGTATTCATTAATCTGAAAATATAAATTTTAAATAAAAAAGTTATTTCTCAACAAAAGAGTTTAATTTTCAACACTCAGAAGTGCATTGCTAACCAACACAAAATATTTTCTAAAAAACAATTGCCTTTTTTTAAAAAAAAAAATAATAATAATAATAATTTTCAAGAATGAAAATTTATTTTCAACCACATGATTCAATTTTCCACCAACTTTTTAAATTTTCAATTCGGAAAGACAAATCTTCTACAAAACAGTTTAATGTTTCGAACATATGAATCTTCAACCAAAACGAATTACTTTTTAACGCAAAAAAATTTGTCTAAGAAACAATTTACTTTTTTAATGCAAAATATATACATTCGAAAAAAGTTCATTAACAACAATATAATTGCATTTTCGACTCATAAAAATAAATTTTCAACAAAGTAATTTAATTCTGAACCCGAGAAGAACTAATTCTTAACGCAAACATATTATTTTTCAAACCAGAAATTTATTTTTCAATACCCACCTCCAAAGCTCAATTTTCTAGTAAAATATTTGAATTTTCAAGCTGAAAAGATAAATCTTTCACAAAACAGTTCGATTTTCAACCAGAAATATAACTGTAGACTTCTGAACCTGGAATGAACATTTTTTAACAAAACGATTGATTAACAAACAAAAAAGATGAGTTTTCTACAAAAAAATGAATTTCGGATAAAAAAGATGAATTTTCTGTCAGAAAAGACGAAACTTTAAAAAGACAGTTGAATTTTAATCTCAAAAATATAAATTTTTGTTTAAATACTTGGAAGTTTCAGCTTAAAAAGTTGAATTTTTCAGCATAATAGTTCAATTTTCATCCAAAATAGTTAAAACGAAAAAAAATGAGAAGAATAGGAAGATTCATGAAATCGGGACAAAAAAGAGTAATTTGAAAAAAAGGAAAAAGGGACGAATAAAGGAGAGAGTGTGAAGTCTGATATTAAAGTGACGAATACAAACGTGTTTGAAGTTTTTTACGAAAAAAAGAACAATTTTTCAGGGCACGGAACCTGAAATTTCATCGCCTAGAATGACTTTATTTATTATCCGCATATCTCAGAAAGAGTTTCATCATGACAGCACTTCCGAAACAGCCCAATTCAACCCCCAGAAATTGAAAAAAATCATAAAAAATTACCAAAGTTCCAGAACTGAAATTTATTTCCTAAATTTATTCAATTTGATATCCAAAGTTATCAGAAAAAGTTTCATCCTACTTATAGCTGCTTTGGAAGACACCCCAGTTCAATACCTTAGAGTTAAAAAATGAAGAAGAATAAACAATTTGAAAAAAATTTCAACTTCATGACCTAAAATTTTCAAGAACTACAATTTCAGTTTTCTTCAGACTGTATCACATTTATTAATTACTCTGTTCTTTCTCGAATTCAGTAATAAATAAAATATCAGCTAATTTTGTTTCCTCAAAAAGTAACGCTTTTTGTAAAAAAGCTTTCCTTATTCAGACAGAGTATGAAAATATCTAGAAAGTATTTTCATTTTTCAATGGTCCAACTGAATTCATAATATGCTTCTAGTCCTCCTGTAAAAATGAAGAATGACACTTCACTTTTTGTGCATTTCCACCCTTTAAATAGACTCTCAAAAATTAAAATATTCATAGCAAATGCCCTAATTTCAATAACTGAAATTTTACTAATGACAATAGGATCATGAGATCCCAAATGATTCCAAAAAGGAATATCACTCTCTCAGCTCTCCCGGAACACCCCCCTTTTCTACACCTAAAAAACAGAAGAAACCTAATAAAAAATGTTTTACTTCTGGACCTAAAGTTTTATTTCTTAGAATGGTGCCATTTGCTGTCCAAATATTTTCAGAAGAGTTTCATCCCCTAGCACTTTCGGAAAACAAAACTAAGAATTTTTTAATTTTCAGGGGTTGAATTCAGTTAGAGGATTTCTTAAGTTCTTTCCAATTCGCACGATTTGAATTGAGAAGTGTTACTAAAGTTCCAGTAAGATGGAACTTTTTCTTGTAAACGGTGCGAACTTCTCCAGATAAAAAAAAACGGTAAAGAGGGAAAGATGAGGTATAAAAAAGGCATCACAGTTGCAAAGGATGAACCCCCTGTTGCACAATGGCTATATATACAAACTCTAAATTTAATTCGGATCGTAAGTGGTGGATTGCAAATGGAAAGTTAGTGTTAAGTGGGAGTTTACTAGAATTTCGCACGAAAATAGCCGGATCTGTAAAAGTAACGGCCAATAAAATGTTAGTGCACCACTAATCGACCATCAACCTTCTCTTGAAGAAATAGGCGTTTGTATCGCTGATAGCCTGAGAAACTTTTACAACTTGTAATAAATAAGCTAGACAGAGAAAAAAATGCATTAGGGCCAGTATACGTCAGAAATATCAGGATCTTTTTTAGAGGGAAATTAGAGAGGAAATATCAGCAAGAAAATTTGTGCAAAAAATTATGGAACGAAAATGCTCGAACATATTCAGAATCCAAAAATCAGTTCTTAAACAAAATATTCGAAAGGTCCAATTCATGCAGAAGAAATAGCACAGAAATAGCTGAAATAGCATAAAAATAGCACGAGAAAGTCTCTTATGTTCCTGTTAAAAATTCAACAAATACTGTATAAAATTATGATGATATAAATTACGTGAGTTGCGCCACACAGTGAGTTTTTTTTACAGAATTTTGATCAAAATTCTGCAAAATGCTCAATTTTTGACGGATTCTGATAATTGTTTTTCAAATACTCGTAACGAATTATAATTTCATGTAGTGCTGCTTTCTTTAGTTTTCTGCAAAAAACTTACCTAAAAAAATATGAACCTGCCAAGGCAGCTGAACCACGGATTTTAGAAATTTCCAAAACCATGAAATCGGTGATATCTGTACACATGAACCTCCAACTCACAAACCTTAAACTCACAAACTTCAAACCCACGAACCTCAAACCCCCAAACCCGTAATCCTACAAACCTCGAACCCACAAACCTCAAACGCACAAACCTCAAACCTCAAACCCTCGAAAACAATACCTCAAACTCACAACCCTCAAACCAACAAACCTCGGACCCCCAAGCCCGTAAACCCATAAACCTCAAACCCAAAAACCTCAAACGCACAAACCTCAAATCCACAAAC
>CAKNXH010055116.1:0-22491 GCA_932178445.1 Andricus quercusramuli | reverse complement strand
AATTAATTTTTTAAACAAATAATTTAACTATTCAATTTTTTGTTAAAATTTCACGTATTTCTTGAAAATTCACCCTTTTTGGTAGAAAATAATTCTTTTTGGTTGAAAATTCAACTAAGTTTTTTGAAAATTCTTCTTTTTGTGTTGAAAATTAATGTACAAATATTTATTTGTTAAAAATACGTCTTTTTGGTTGAATTTAACTGCTCTTGATGACAAATATTAAAATACTTTTCAATTCAAAAGTCAACTAATTGGTTGAAAGTTTAAATACCTTCTTAAAAATTCATTTTATTTGATAAAGATTCTGGTATTCGGTGCTTAGTTGAAAATGCCAAGATTTAGTTGAAAAATTATATACTTTGTTGAAAATTCATGTATTTTATTGAAAAATTAACTATTCCATTTTTATTTAAAAGTTATGATTTTGAGTTGAAAATTCATATATTTTATTGAAAATTTATATTTTTTGGTAAAAAATCATTTTTCTTGGTTGAAAATTCCATTAGTTCATTGAAACTATTCCATTTTTTTTTGAAAATGTATCATTTTTTAGTTGAAAATTCATGTAGTTTATTGAAAATTTATCATTTTTGGTAGAAAATGATTCTTCTTGGTTGAAAATTCAACTATTTCGTTAAAGATTCATCTTCTTGGTTGGAAATTCAATTTTTTAAACTGCACATTAGTTTTTTTTTGGTTGAGAATTAATTTTTTAAACTGCAAATTTAACCATTGCATTTGTTATTGAAAATTTATCATTTTTAGTTGAGAATTCATATATTTTATTGAAAATTAATGATTTTTAGTTTAAAATTCATGCATATTGTTGAACATTTTTTTTGCTGGTAAAACATCATTCTTCTTGGTTAAAAATTCGACTATTTCGTTGAAAATTTAACCATTTTCTGAAAATTAGTTTTTTTTGTTGTTGACAATGTTTCTAACTGAAAATTTAACTATTCAATTTTTTATTATACATTTTTCATTTTGAGTTGAAAATTCATGTATTTTATTAACAACTTAAATATGTATTTTGGTAAAAAATAATTCTTCTTGGTTGAAAATTTAACTATTTTGTTGAAAATTAATTTTTTTTTTGGTCAAGAATTAACGTTTTTGAATGAAAATGCAACTATTACAGTTTTTATTTAAAAATGTATCACTTTTAGTTGAAAATTCATGTATTTTTTGAAAATTGATCTTTTTTGGTAAAAAATAATTCTTCTTTTATTCTTTGTTGAAAACTCATCTTTATGTATGAAAATTCATTTATTCGGTTGAAAAATTAACTAATTTCTTGAAAAATCTTTTTTTTTTTTGCAAAAAATAATTTTTTGTTGAAAATTTAACTATTTTTTACAAAAATATTCGTTTTGTTTTCAAATCTACAATTATTGTTTTCTAAAAGAAAATTTCACTATTCTATTTACAGTTCAATACTTATTTATTTTAGTGAAATATTTATGTAGTTTCTTGAAAATTCTTTTTTTCTTGTTGTTGTTGAAAATTAATTTTGTTAACTGAAAATTGAACTATTCCATTTGTGATTAAGAAAGTGTCTTTTCTAGTTAATAGTGAAAGTAAAAAATACTTCTTCTTTATTTTCGTGGTTCAGAATTAATGTTTTTAACTGGAAATTTAAGTATTCCATTTTTTTATCGAAAATGTATCATTTTTAGTTGAAAATGCATGTATTTAATTAAAAATTCCTTTTTTTTGTGAAAAATAATTCTTGCTTGAAAATTTAATTATTTTTCACAAAAATATTAGTTTTTTTTAAATTTACAATTATTGTTTTCTAACTGAAGATTTAACTATTCCATTTACAGTTTAATACTTATATATTTTAGTGAGAAATTCAAGTAGTTTTTGGATTTTTTTGTTTGAAAAATAAGTTTGTTAACTGAAAATTTAACTATTCCATTTGAGATTAAGAAAGTGTCTTTTTTATTTAAAATGCAACTATTTAGTTGAAAATTCATGTATTTTATTGATAATTTGTTGTTTTTATTTTAAAAGATATTTCTTCATTGGTTGTTTAAATTTAAAATTATTTTTTTTTCTAAGTAAAAATTTAACTATTCCATTTACAGTTCAATACTTATCTATTTTAGTGAAGTATTCATGTAGTTTGTTTAAAAGTATTTTTTTTAGTTGAAAATTAATTTTTTTAACTGGAAATTTAACTATTCCATTTGTGATTAAGAAGGTGTCATTTTTAGTTGAAAATGCAACTATTAAGTTGGAATTTAATGTTTTTTTGTTTGAAAATTCATTTATTTAAATGTAAAAAATCATTCTTTTTGGTCGAAAATTTGATTATTTTGTTAAAAATTAGTTTTTTGTTTGTTGAGAATTAACGTTTTTAACAGAAAATTTATCATTTTTAGTTGAAAATTTATGCATTTTATTGAAAATTTGCCTTTTTTGTAAAAAAAAACATTTTTCTTGGTTATAAATTGATATTTCAGCCCAATCAAATTTTAATTCTAAATAAAAACCCAGTTAAAGTCAACCAAAAAGACAAATTTTCAACAAAAACTTTCCACTTTTGAAACAAAAAGGATACTTTTCAAGAAAATTGTTTTTTTCTTTCGAAGAAAAATGTTAATTGTAACCAATTTCTGGAATTTTCTAAAAAACTATTTTGAACCCAGAAAGACAAATTTTTAGCAAAACTTTTAACAAAAAAAAAAAGACTTTTTCACAAAATTGTTAAATTTTCTTCAAATTAGAATAGGTTTTAACCAAAGAATTTAATTGTCCACTAAAAAATACAATTTTAACCGAGAAGATTAGTTTTCTACAAAGTAGATTAATTTTTAACCAAGAAAGACGAATTTAAAAATAATATATGAATTTTTAACCAAGCAGTTGAATTTTTAAATAAAAAATGTAAATTTTCTATCAAAATAAAGCACTTACATTTCCATTGTAAGCAAAAAACAACGAATTTTTAACAAAATAATTAAATTTTCAAACAGAGGAATTTTTAACTAAAACCAAAAAAATTATTTTTAACGAAATAGATGAATTTTCAACTGAAACCCGAATTTTCAACAAAATAGTTAAATTTTCAACCGAAATCAAGAATCTTCAACCAGAAAAATGAATTTTTAACAAAGTAGTTCAACTTTCAATTTCAATAGAGAAATAAATCTTTCACAAAAAATAGAATATTTAACAAAATAGTTAAATTTGTGATCAAGAAATGAATTTTCAATTGAAATGAAGAATCTTCAACTGAAATGCTTAAATTTTCAATTGAAAAAGAAATAATTTTCAGCAAAAAAAAAAAAAACGATTTTCAACGATATGGTTAAATTTTCAAACAAATAAATAATTCGATCAAATTAGTGGAATTTTCAATCCAAAAAGATGAATTTTCAACAGAACAATTGAATTTCCAAACAAAAAATGACTTTTAAACAAAATTCTTAAATTTCCTTCACAGTTAAAAATTCCTTTCTTTAGTTGAAAATTTAATTCTTTTGTTAAAAATTGGTTGAAAATTTATTTTTTATATGTAGATTTGACTATTCCAGTCGAAGATTCTTCATTTTAGTTGAAAATTCATTCCTTGATTACCAATTTGACTATTTTGTTGAATATTCTATTTTTTGTAAAAGATTTATTTTTTTATTGAAACTGCAAGTATTTCATTTGTAGTTGAAAATTCATGTATTTTATTGAAAATGTATCCCTTATGATAAAAAATAATTCTTCTTGGTTGAAAATTTATCTTTTTCGTTTAAAATTCATGTATTTAATTGAACATTAATTAATTTGTTATTGTAGAAAATTCGTCTTTGGATTATTTGGTCATTCTTCTTGGATGAAAATTCATTTATTCGGTTGAAAATTTAACACATTTTTTGCAAATGTTGAAATTTTGATTTGACATATCTGAAATGTTTAAAAATCTTTTTGAATCTTCGGAAACTTATATTTATAAAACTTCAAAAGCAGAGAAGCAAATCCTAAAAAATAGAATAAAACCTGAACGATAAAAAGTTGTTCGAAATTGTTATTGAAAGGAAGAAGGATAAATGAAAAACAAATCGGAAAAAAATTCGCACTGAAATATTAGAAGATGCCGAGTCAGTTAATTACTTCTAAAAATATAAATCGTACAGAGGCTCGGATTCCGCTTCACATGATTGTAATTGTTGATTCGACACACTTGTTACGACAGCTGCTTTTGATAAGAATTACTGCCCCCTTGAAATGATTCAAAGTCAAAACTGCTTTCGTATGGCAAAGATAACAACAAAACTTATCACAGGTAACCGAATATCAAGAATCTTTGATCAAAATCTCCAAGAATTTAGCACGAAAAATCTATCTATCGACTCGCAAAGAAACGAAAGAAATTATTTGCTTCAACGAATCATTTCCTACTTTCAATACTTCCAAGCCTCCAAAATATCCAGGCTTCCATAAACCAAAACACTATTTGCGAAATCATTAAAAAACATGAGAAATTAGAAAGAAATTTCGAAAGAAATTAGAAGCTCCAAAATTTGCTGATTCAGGGATTCTTGATTTTTGAGGTTGGGGACGCGTTTAAAAGAGGTAAAAAGTTTTTTAACACCAGATGTTACTCGGCATATTGTTATTGTGTGCAAATTATTTGCACTCAGCGCCAATCTCGTACGTTATCTGCTTTAAATTTCTAATAGCACTTTCGTATCAGGTGGCCACTTTCTTCTTTGGAAATAGGACGTATAAAAAAAAGCAGGACAATATTTTCGGAATTATTTTGTTGTTGTGAAATAATAATTGATTTTCGAGGAATAATTACCTTCATGGCTGAGCAGTAAAAACGTAGTTGCGAATTTCCGTATACTCCCTTTCCCCTGATAAGATACAATGCCATAATTCTCCGGGAGCACTTTTCCCACTTTTCACCAGTGCTCAGCAGTGCTCCCAACCATGAACCAACAAACTATGGTCTCACCATGCGCAGTGCTCCAAATCTTGCTCCCCAACCGCACTGCGCATGCGTCTCGCCGAATTTCCGATTGGCCGCAAAGCGCGCGCTTATTTAAAATGTTTTAAATACGCAAATTAATTGTTTTAAACAAATGATAATTAGAAAATTCATAAAAATACATGTATTATTGCAAGATATACTTTTGCAGTCATGAATATGATAATTATTTGATTTCACTGCTGAAAACTCATTATTCATTCGGACATCGCTTTTAGCAGAACAAGTATATGCATTGTCATCGAGATTTCTACCAAGAGGTAAGTCACTGAGATGTAAGTACTGATTTACGACATTTCTTTAAATTTACAGTTAACAGAATAATATTGATAATAATAATATTAAATAATTATCATTAATAATTTTATTAATATTATCAATAATATTGTTAATTATTATTAATTAATTATTATTATCAATTAAAAATTATAATATTATTGATAATATTATTAATAGTAATACAGTTACAGAATAATGTGTTTTCAGCAGTGAAATCAAATTATTATTATATCTATGACTGCGAAAGTTTATTTTGCAATGAAAAATGTATTTTTATGCAATTTCTTATTATTATTTCTTTAAAACAGTTAATTTGCATATTTTGAACATTTTGAATAAGCGCGCGCTATGCAGTCAATCAGAAATATGGCGCGACGCATGCGCAGTGCGGTTGGGGAGCAAGATTGGGAGAACTGGCCATGCGCAACTGAATAAAAGTGAACCAATCAAATGGCATATGAATGTCATGATTATGATTATGTCATGGCTCGTTGATTGATTCAAAAGCCAAAAACAAAGAAGAAGAAGAAGCCGATAGTATGTAAATATTGCAGACCTCGCGCGGTTCCTTTGGCAATATTGTAGCGTTGCTCATAAGAAAGCGGTTTTGTTTTATGCTTTAGAACAAGTCTATCTTCCAACAATCCACTCGGGATGAACTGATAAACGAGAAAATGTGCCTCCCCAGATACACTATAAGCTTATAAAGCTAAAATATTATCATGAGGATGAGAATTCAAAATATGAATTTCCTGCAGCGATTGTTGTAACTTGTTTTCATCTGATTTTCCAGCGCGAGGTTCTATTTTTTTATAGCTGCGTTAATATTTTTCAAATCACCTCTACAAATAGTTCCATGTCCTCCTTTCCCTGAATTCTTTCGTTTGTCCTGATCATCGTTTGCAAGTTTTGCGTTCTTCAAACTGTGCAAGAGGTAAATTCGCTTCTCTGATTTTGCCCGGAAGATTTCGTCGAGCATTGGATGGTGGAAACACAACTGCTGATTCGGGAACGAGATTGTTTGAATTGCTCGGAGGAGGAAGAGGTCTTGCAGATTTTCGAGGTTGAAACGCCTCCCCACAGTTGCCGGGAACCATAGGAACGTCCCTATCGAACCCTCGGGATAACGAGCCCGGAACCCACGGAATTCCTCCCAGGAAAAAGAGGGAAAGGCTCCAAAGATGCCGCAACACAGTTGAGCCCGGAACAGTCACCGAAAATTTGGAGAATGTATTCCGTTCTTCCCCTGTTTTTCAATGAATTTATTTTTATTTGAATGATCATTAGATTTTTTTTTAATTTACAAATTGTAACGAGAGGTTACACACACCCGCGTACCTGTGCTCACACATAGCAGACTCGCGCCATCGAGTTCAAGCGAACCTCGATCCCCACTCTACCCCCTACCATTGACCGCCAGCATTCACGAGCCATCCCTTTAAGACTGGCGACGCGACACAAGTTGATAGTCAAGTCGGGTGCGGCGAACAGTGTACATCGGTGAGATCTCGCCAAGTGAAGACTCAGGCCTTCTTCCTACCGATATGTGCTCCTATGGTAGGCAGAAGACCAGCGAGAGTCGTAAGGGTGGGTGCTCCCAGGCTCGCCACTCTCCACCGACATTTCTACTCCGACGGTCGTCAATGTTCATGTGCTCCTGACATTGCCTACCCGAAGTCGTAGGAACGACAATCGATAGGTGCTCCTATGATTGAAGTCACACGCACCATGTAGACACCATCGCCAGAGACTGACCTAACCCTGGACGGAAAGGTGGAAAAGACGGAATCCTTACACAAGACTGTCCCTGCAACAAGGGAAACGACAAATGAGCCGGGCCCAAATAACAGCGAACGATTTATTATTATTATTAATATTATATACCCCACCAACAAAATATCCCAGAATTTTTATTCCAGTAACAATCGGTAAACTAAAACTGAGGGCACTAGTGGACCCTGGCTTGCTATGCTCTTACATTAACGAAAATACCGCCAGGCTCTGTCTTTCACGAGGTTGGAAACAACATAGCAACGACACCACAGCCGTGATGGCTGACGGCACCGAATCGCCTATGGGCAACTGCCTCACCGAGACTCTAAAATCAATGGGAAGACCATAAACGCCGAAGTATCCGTTCTTCCAACCCTAAACTACACGGCACTCCTAGGAATTGACTTACTGACTCCTTTAGGATTAGATAACCGTATCAACGGGACCAAAGTCTTCCCAACAAACCGTCACCGTCCCAGGAAAGTCTGCTGCTCCGAAGGACCCTTATCGATAACCTAACTTAGGTCCGAAGAGAAAATTATCGCCGAAAAATTCTTATGCAAAGAATTACAAGGTCTCACCACAGTCAAGGGATTCACACCACTCGCCAAACATCAGATCCGCCTGGAAGACCCAACGCCATCAAAACAGCGCAACCAGCCAAGAAACCCGGCAATTCAAGCAATAATTGACCAGGAGGTCGACAAAATGATTGAGGAAGGCATTATCCAACCATCAAGCAGCCTTTGGAGCTCACCTATCCTCATAACACGCCGCAAGGACGGAAGACCAAGATTCTGCATCGACTTCCGAAGACTCAATCAAGTCTCAAAAACGGAGGTGTATCCAATCCCGCAGATCAACGCTATTTTGGATAATCTGCGAGGGGCCAAATACCTATCCTCAATCGACCTCAAAAATGGCTAATGGCATGTTCCACTAACAGAAGACAGTAAGCCACTCACTTCACTGTACCTGGAAGAGGCCTCTACGAGTTCCACGTAATGCCTTTTGGTCTATACACCAACACATCTACCATTTCCACGCCAAACTCGCAGAAAAATCCGAGGGTCCGTTCATCGTAAGTAAGAAGGTATCAAACCTCATTGTCGACCTAAAAGGCGAAAAAGGAGTTCTACATCGGCATATCCACGTCAAAGACTTGATTCCCTACAGGGAGGACCCCGTTAGGCGGACCTCTCACCATCGGACTCCCCATCACAAGAACCTCGCACCACAAACAGCAGCTAAGCCCAGCAACCACAACGACTGACCGCTCAGTAGCATCCGAGCCAGCATGAGGTTCATGAGGCTTTGGGTGGTCAGACCTACGTACAACAGGGAAGCAGAAACTCCCGCCAGCCTGACGGCCACCGACCACAAGGTTATGAAGTAGGTCTTCCGAAGGAAGCAAAACCCGACAAAGGCGTCTACGGGGAAGGTCCATCGAGAGGTAAAGCACCTGTCTGTCATCAAAATACCAGGGACAGACAGTAACACGCCCACCAACTCACCTGAGGCACAACACCAAACAAGGGGCACACAATATCCGGCACGCCAAACACCTTCTGCGTCACGATACCAACCTGTTGACGCTACCCAGCCTGCCGCAGCCGTCGACACCTTCAAGGAAGATACCGCCACCGCCGACAACGCAACACCGCCACAACCGACACCACCACCACCGACCCCGCCATCAAAGTCACCGCCGACGCCGCTGACACCGTCACCAAGACCGACACCGCCGATTCTAAAACACCCCTCAGGGCACAGACACTGCGGGTACCATTGATACTGGACTCGCGCCACCGAGCCTAAGTGAAGCTCGATCCCCACTCTAGGGTGAACAGAGTATATCGGTGAAAACTCGCCCGGAGAAGACTCAGGCCTTCTTCCTACCGATATGTGCTCCTATGGTAGGCAGAGGACCAGCGAAAGTCCGGAGGAGTGGGTGCTCCCACGCTTGCCACTCTCCACAGAAATTTCTACTCCGACGGTCGTCAATGTCCGGGTGCCCCTGACATTACCTACCCGAAGTCTTAGGAACGACAATCGATAGGCGCTCCTATGATTGACGTCCCACGCACCATGTAAACACCACCGCCAGAGACTGACATAACCCCGGACGGAAAAGTGTATGGTTTCGATTACCGATGAGTGCTCCCATGGTAATCAAACCCTAGCATGAACGATAATTGATGAGCGCTCCCATGATGACCTTTCCTTACCTCTCTGAAAAACTGAACGACCCGTATCGAGGGATATGGTTCGATTATCGATGGGTGCTCACATGGTAATCAAAACCTAGCACGAACGATAATTGATGGGCGCTCCCATAATTACCTTTTCTTAGCTCTCTGAAATACTGACCGACCCGTACCGAGGGTGTATGGTTTCGATTACCCGTTAACGCCCCGCTAGCTTTCATTTTACGAACAGAATATTGTAATTGCAGGACCCAGAATAAGAAAGAACCGACCGCTTTCCGTCTCCGTTCCAAGAAAACCATATACTATCACTAGAACATAGACTCGTACTTAACACACCGCGTCCACACCACACCCACACTTAAAATTGTAACAACGCTTACACACTTCACTCACACGTAGAGCTGTACCGCTGCACTCACACCGAACCACACCCTAAACCATGCATTTTATTGTCTTCAAAACATGACCCTGGTTTGGCTGAACGGACTGTTACAAAATAAGTACTTGAAGAAATGTAATTAATTAAAAGACTGTTAAATTTACTTTCATCGAATCTGTTTCAGCCCTTGTCACGCTAAGCCAAAGGCTCCGTTTTTTCAGATCAAAGTTTTTGTCTAGCAGAATATTTGCACTTTTGATATCCCTATGAATCAGTGGCTTGTCGCCGATAGTATGTAAATATTGCAGACCTCGCGCGGTTCCTCTGGCAATATTGTAGCGTTGCTCATAAGAAAGTGGTTTTGTTTTATGCTTAAGCACAAGTCTATCTTCCAACGATCCATTCGTTATGAATTGATAAACGAGGCCCAAAAAGTGGTCTTGTAGATTGCGAGTAGCGAGCCTGGATCCCAGGGAATTCCTTCCAGGAGAAAGAGGGAAAGACCCCGAAGATGCCACAACACAGTTGAGCCTGGAACAGTCACCCAATCATACACCAGCGAAGGTTCGCCGGGATCCGGAAGTGACTCTGCCGAACAACCTTCAGTCCGTAGGAGAGGTGGACCTCGCCGGAGGTCGCGCATTTCGTTCACCATCGTGGTCCAGGTAGACTCCGTAAGCTCCCGAGGAGCCATACCGAAAATCCCGTCCAACCCGAAGCCCAAAAGGCAGAGGAGGAAAGCGAAGGACCACGCAGTAGTCGACGGTGGGACCCGGGAAACCTGGTGACCGAAGCAAGACCATAGCACCCCCTTAGAGATTTCGAGAAGACGTCCCTAATCGCGAGCATCGACGCTCAGGTTTCGGCCCTCCTCGGATTTCCTCTGGCTCCCGTCCAGGCGTCGGCCTTGCAAGCACCAATCTCGCAAGAGGAGAACTTAGAGATGCAGTTCCCGCTTTGAAGAGTAGTTAAGAACCTTCTCTATTGTACCAAGGCCACGGTGGTTACGGTGCAATTCTGCATTGAAGAATAACGTCAGGTATATATTCACAGAAGTTTGAGTGACAGTCTAACACTGACTTATTAAAATTTTCATTATTCCTAACAGTAGGCATCAAGGGTTTTCAAAATAAAATAACATTCACAAAAAACTATTCTTTATTAGAATAAGTTACTATTCATGGTCATTTTTAAATATTTACAGATTTCCATAAATTCAAGAGTAAGCGAATAAAACGCAATACATCCATTTTTGAACAAATTTAGATAACGGTTGCTTCTGTATCTTTGCAATATCATAAATTCGAATACCAAACATAATTTGAAAAAAAAATTCTTCTCGATTCCTAAAAAATTGGAAGAATCATAATTGGCTCTGGCCAATCACATGCATCGTAGAAAATACATAAAAGAACAACATAACCTGAAACTTCAGGTTAGCCCAGAAGAAGTGAACTGAAATGTTTACGAAACGTCGGCAAGATTTGTCGTTTCGCACACGATTGAAACCCGAAAAACCTCCTTTAAAATTATTATAATGAATCATCGTAAAAACATTAACTCTATCATTAAAATTAAACTAGTAGAGGATGCAGTTCAAAGAAAAATACTTTTTGCCCTCATACAACTATTAAGTTTTACAATATTTTTACATTACTATAATATAAAGTATATAATTATATATACAGATTCAAAAATAATCTCTCAGGTAATAACTGTAAAACATCAAATAACTTTACATCTTTACAATAATTATTTTGTATTAGCACCCCGATTATTACCATTTACTTCAGCATAAAATGCAGCAGTCGTAATTACCCACGGTCAAAAATCACCAATGGGAACAGCGAAATATTGCGTTTTTAAATCACTCAGCAGTTTGTAAACCTGTTCCATTTCAGGTCTATCTTTCGCTAATTTTTTGGAACACAATTTTCCTAAGAGAATAAAGTATTTAAAAGCTCTACACTTAAATCCTGATTCCTTATCCATTAAACCCATGAGGTCTTGATCGTCACAATTGTCAATAAACTCCTTCAAAAACTTGAATTTCGGCCTGTTATTGTCGTGAGCTAGTTTCCCAGTTGCTAATTCAAAAAGTACAATTCCATAACTGTAAGTATCGACCTTCGTAGAAAGATTTTTCCCATCAATGAAATCTTTAGGTAGATATGGTCTCGTTCCATAAATCTTGCTGACCTGGTAGATGAGAAATATGATTAGAAATTAAGTTGATAATCAGAAGAAATTAAATTACCTTAAGCATAAACAAAAATTTAAATTCCCCTTTAAAGTCCACCATTTAAAAACTACGAAATTCTTGGGAATTAAAAAAAAAACAAGAATCTAATGATCAATCTGAATTTCAACAAATTATAACATTAGATTTTTTTTTTAATTTTCAAATAAGTACTTTAAGAAATGTAATTGTGACGTGCGCCGAAGAAAAGGGGGCTAACTCTGAAAAGTGAGACTTTTCAAGACGAGCGATTGAAGTCCACCGGACAGATGCGACTTTTAGGAGAGAGGGAAATCACGAAATCTTCCCTCTCCACTTACCACTATATTCTTACGAGGAAAGAGATAGGTCATGACGCGGCTAACGAACGGGGTATAGATGAGAGGCGGAGATGTAGTGGTGAGTGGTGGGAGGTGTTTCACGGGATCTCGAGCTCTCGAGCGAAAGCCTGATTTCTCGGGTACCTGACAACTCAATTATTAGCAATAATAACGCTCGGAATTTTTTTTCGATGGTTTCATTAAAAAGAGCAACTCAAAAACTATCGAAAGGTGTACAAACCTCGAATTCGATTTTTTTAGAGTAAGCCCCCTTTCTTCGGCGCGCGTCACAATTGAGGAAAGGACAGTTAAACTTACTTTCATCGAATCCGTTTCAGGCCCTTCTCGCGCTAAGCCAAAGTCTCCGATTTTTGGATCAAAGTTTTTGTCCAGAAGAATATTTGCACTCTTGATATCTCCATGAATCAGTGGCTTGTCGCCGATAGTATGTAAATATTGCAGACCTCGCGCGGTTCCTTTGGCAATATTGTAGCGTTGCCCATAAGAAAGTGGTTTTGTTTTATGCTTTAGCATAAGTCTATCTTCCAACGATCCATTCGAGATGAATTGATAAACGAGACAAGGTGCATCCCTACATACACTATATGCGTATAAAGCTAAAATATTATCATGAGGATGAGAGTGTAAAATCTTGATTTCATGCAGTGATTGTTGTAACTGGGTTGCATAGTTTTCATCCGATTTTCCAGCGCGACGTTCTATTTTCTTTATTGCGACGTCAGTATTTTTCCAATTACCTCTATAAACAGTTCCATATCCTCCTTTCCCTAAAATGTTTCGTTTGTTCCAATTATCAGTTGCAAGTTTAAGTTCTTCAAATTGTGCAAGAGGTAAATTCGCTTCTCTAATTTCGCCGGGAAGATTTCGTCGAGCATTGGAAGGTGGAAACACAACTGGTGATTCGGCAAACAGATTTTCTGAATTGCTCGGAGGAGGAAGTGGGCTTGTAGATTTTCTAGGTTGATTCAATATTTTACAAGATTCTTTGATGATACACATTCCAGGTATAATTTTTGGAATAACGGGTTGAACTGGTATATCTTTGTTGAAATTTTTCGCGTCTATGCCCAGTTCCCTGTCTTTGCGAATCATCTCTTGCAGGTTCCCTTCTCCCTTAGCTATAAGTATGTGGAGTTTCGGATCCACCAAATGCTTTAAAACGTGCATTGCTTGATAGAGATGCATTCTTGATAAAAGAACAAAGAGTTCTGCAATTGTGTGGTTAAATTGACTCCACATTAGCAGAAGTTCGTCTGTGGGATTCTTCTCATTCCGAAGTTTCTGAATGGTGTCGAAATCAAATTGCATCCGCTGAGGTCCTGAAACAATGACATTTTTTAATTTTGATTATAAATGAATCCAAAATTTCCTGGAAATATTGATTTGAAAGCCTGTATACGATTACAGGTTGTCTACTCAAGTCCTAGAAAAAAATTCTCTGACAATTCCAGGTTTTTTCCCGGTAATTTAAATTATTTCCAAGTATAATTTGTTAGGGACATTCGCTATTTAATGCTAGGGACTTTTTTATATTTATCACTAGACAGTTGGGAGTCACTGACTAAGAGAGTCAGTGCGTACAAACGAGTCGAACCGCAAGCATAGGGTGAACAGACGTCCTCATTTAGGAGGACATGTCCTACTTTTTCCACTTGGGCATCTGGTCACCTTACGCAAACATCGTTTGTAACTCGTTATACAATAAATCAGTTATTTCTCTAAATTGGATCGTTGAACGTCATCGAAATGTAAGATGACACAGTTTGGCAGAAAGGACGACGCCAACATGCGATCTACCGCGTCGTTTTGATTAAATCGATTTTTCTCCGGGAACTGTGCCGTTCTGTATAGGAATTACGCGTAAGAACCTACTCAGATCGAAATTGAGTTGTGCGAAAAACCTGAATAGTAAAAGTGCGATAATTGGAGAATTAAGTGCGAAAACGAGTGGAATACGTTTTCTTCCACCCCTCTTTTCTCTCGCCTTCTTGAGCCATTGAAACGAGAAAAGGATCACTAGTGCGTCTACAAATGTGCGAATTTAAATGATGTGCGAAAAATTTAACTTGTGTGAAAACAAAGAGTGCTGAATGTGCCCGTGTGTCTTATTTGATTTTGTAAGAAATAAAAGAACGCTGAATGCTCGTGCGCATCCTTGAAAACATGCGTAAGAATTTGTCAGAGATCGGAACGGTTCGGAACGGCGATCTAATCTAATTGCGTGTAAGTGCGGAAATAAACATCGTCAGCCGGGAATTCGATAAAATGTCTCAGCGAAACATTTTGGACACACCTGTGGACGAATTTGAACGTTTTGTTAGAGAGTTGCCGCTGAACGAAAATCCAATGCAAAATCCATTTTAAATGGATTCAACGAGCCAACTCAATGGACCGACGTCGATAGGAAGTACTACGTGTACTACATCGAATTTTTCTACGTGTGACAGCGCTTCAGCTAATGGATTCAGTTTACAAAATTCTGTCTCTGGCATCGGTAATCAAAGTAATTAAACTCCTCAAAATGCGCATCCACCTCAACTAGATCTCTTCATGAGAGGGCAAGCAGAACTTTTGTGTTTGTCAACTAGGAGAGCACCGGAAGAGAATTATAGGCAAGCGGAAAATTGGAGATTCGCAGTTTCTCAATCAGAACCTGGAGAAGTAGAATTTCAAGTACATGACTCAAGATTTCAACAACTACTAGGATTCCCACACGCACTTAGATTCTAACCACCAAGAGAGCATGTCAGAGGATCGGATCTTCAATCAGACGATTCAAAGAATAAGACACCAACGAACTTAGGAAATCGCGAAGAGACTTCGAATTTGAAGCAAGTAATCGCTCTGATGATTATGGAGAACTGGCGACGAGAGGAAATGTTCAACAACATTTTAGACAGACTTGCTACTCAAACAACAAGCTCTTTGAACAGAGATACCACGACACCTGAGCTGTTCCACATCATGCCTGACCACATGGCCAGATGGAGTCACCGTGGAGTCCGCACGCAGTCATCTGTAAGGTGGAGCACTGCAATGGTACAAGGCAAGATCTCAAGACCAGAAAACTTGGGAAAATTTTGAGAGAGCCTTCAGAAAAACATTTATAGGTTTAGAAACTTTGACAGATGGATGGAGAAGGATGACCGGAAGATCTCAACGCAAAGGAGAACCCCTAATCTCCGATTTCCTAGAAAAAAGTGGTTTGTGCCAGAAACTACAACTTCCTGTAGAAGAGACTGAAGAACAAGTTCTTATAGGATTAAAGTCGAAAGATCTCGCATCGACCCTAACGGGCAAAACACATACGGACTTAGACGATTTACTACACGACTTACAACGTCAAGAAAGACTGATGATACAACGAGGAGAACGAATTCGTAACGCGACCACTTTCACGAAGTCCAGCGAAAATTCGACAAACGAAAAGGAAAAGACTAAAGATTCGAAGGAAAAATAGACAAATGCCAAACAAAACGATCCGAAGAAATTTAATCTAGATCCTGAAATTTAAATGAAGTGCACAACCTGTAAAAAGAAAGGATACACGCGGAGGCAATGTCCCCCTAAACCGGGGCAAAAACGAAGAGAGATGCTCCAAATTTCAGACAACAATAACTCGATTCAAACATTTTTGAAGAAAGAGTCATGATCAATGACGTCAATTTCAAAGCTTTTATTGACACAGGAAGTTCTGACTGCACAATAAAAGCATCAGCTGTTTCAAAATTCGATTTAAAAACAGAAAATGTGACTACTGAGCTCGAAGCAGCAAACTTTAAAGTAGTGTCAACGGCGATTCTGAATGCTGAGCAAAGAAGAGAAGTTTTTACCAAACGAGTCAAGAATTTCATGTGAAGAACTGCGAGAATCACCGTCTGTGCAGACAGTGTCATCGAATAAGCCACTTATCAAGCTACGACAAATCGACTGCGGAGAAGATAGACCCAAAGAAGAAATAGAGGAGTTGGTTTGCTTTTTAAATGACTGTCGATGACTATTAATATATGTTAGTACTAAAATAGCAGAAGACAGAATCAGCTGATACTAGGAACATAGGTATAGTACAGGGCTCACGAATCTCAGCAGGTGCTGACTGCCACGACAAGTGTATGACCTGCTACAAAAAAAAAGTTCTTCAACAAAAAAAACAACAATTTTTAACAATATTGTTAGCTCTTTAAACGAAAAGAGAGCA
Organism: Andricus quercusramuli; assembly: GCA_932178445.1. Taxonomy (NCBI): domain Eukaryota; kingdom Metazoa; phylum Arthropoda; class Insecta; order Hymenoptera; family Cynipidae; genus Andricus; species Andricus quercusramuli. The sequence goes on along the minus strand of CAKNXH010055116.1, from coordinate 6,076 downwards.
CCAAAAGAGACGAATTTTGAACAAAATACATGTATTTTCACACAAAAAAAGAATAAATTTTCAGCAAAGAAACAAAAAAGTAATTTTAAATCAAAGAGATAAATTTTAAACAAAAAATGTAATATTTGATAATTCGAGCAAAAAAAAATACTTTTATTTTAAACGGAAGCATTTGAATTCAGCCAAAAAAGACCAATTTTTAACAAGATAGTTAGATTTTCAATGAAAGAGATGCATTCTGAACAAGAAAATAAAATTTTCAACAAAGTTGTTAAAATTTCAACCACGCCAAAAAGATGAACCTTGAATCAAAAAATTAAATTTTTAATAAAGTTGTTCAACTTTCAACCAAGTGGTTAAATTTTCAATTAAAAACAGATAAATTTCTACGAAAGAAATTAATTTTTTACATTGAAGATGAATTTTTTACCAAAAAGATGAATATTTTTGAACAAAATTAGCTTTGCACCAAAAAAGACAAATTTCCAACAAAAAAGTTGAATTTTCAATCAAAGAGATAAGTTTTGAAACAAAAATGAAATATTTAAATTTTCATTCAATTAATGTTAAAAAAAATCATCACAATAGTTGAGTCATCAACAAAAACAGAACTAATTTTCAACCAAAGGATGAATTTTCAAACAGAAAGAATAATTGTCTGCCAAAAAAAGATGAATTTGTAACTGAAAAAAAAATTTCAAGCAAAAGAAAAACGAGTTTTCAAAGATTAAATTATCAACAACAAAAAATCATTTCTTAACCAAATAGATACATTTTCAAACAAAAGGATTAATTTTCAACGAAAAGACAAATTTTCATTAAAATACATAAAATTTAAACCAAATCGTTTATTTTTTACTAGAAAGATGAATTTCCAATCAAAATTCATCGTATTCGGTAGAAAATTATTATAATTAATTTTTTCTGAAAAATTAATTAAAATAATTTTTAATTCATATCTCCATCTAGTCTGAAAAGACGTTACAAAATTTTTGTTGTTCTCTGATGATAATACTATTCAGTCAAATCATAAAATCGATTAAACAAACGTGTACCGATTTTATGATCCAATCAGATAGCATTTTGAAAATCAAGTTATATCCAAATGCACTTATAACAAAAAATAATTTTTTTCCGTGTTATAAAAAGAAATTAAGTTTTTTCCCATGCAATTGGTCTCATTGCTTGGCCCTCGGTGTGCAGACATCTTGCTAGCTGACGTCATAACATGAAATTAGGTATTTCATGTTGTGACGTCAGCTGGTAAAATGTATGTACGCCGAGGGTCAGGCAATAATGCCAATTGCGGGGGACGAAACTTAATTTTTTTAATAACTTGGACAAAAACGATTTTGTACCATTAAGGTGCAGTCCCATGTTGGCAGAAAACGTCGGCGTAAAGCAGAAACTTGTAAGAGTGAAAGAGACGGACAGATCTATTTGTCTCTTTTACTCTCATGAGTTTCTGCTTTACGCCGACGTTCTCTGCCCACATGGGATTGCACCTTGAGAGTATTCAAACATTATTTTTTAATTTTAAAAAGCTCTTAAATTATATATTAAAATCGTTACAAATTTTCCTAATCGATTTTATTACCGAAATGAATAGTCGTTGCAAAATAAAAAATAATGGCCAAATATACTTATGTTATAAAATTATTTTGTAAGTTATTAGAAAAATAAAGCCTTGCCCCATGTATGATCGTTTGGCCCTCGGCGTGCAGACATCTTGGATTTCTCCCACTGAACCTGAAATACTTAATGGCGGAATCCCATGGCAGACGAAAGCAGAAACTCATGAGAGTGAAAGAGATGGATAGATGTGCTTTCACTCTGATTAGTTTGAAAGCCCGCCATAAGGGTACATTTTTACGAACCATTATTTTGAATAATCGTGGAATTAATATTTTACATAGGATTCATTTCTATTTGACTTGTTGGTTTATGGTAAATTTGATTGGTCGAGAACCTAGATTGAAACCCTATGGGAAATATTAATTCAATCAAAAATGCAAATTCGAGCTCCGGCGTGAAAAGAAATCCTGATGCTTATTCCTTGCACATGCGCATGAAGTTTAAGATTAACGGATCCGAATAAGCGTTTCTAGCAAACGGCGGCGATGATCCTGTTTTTCACGATATTAACAGGTTAGGTAGGATATTTAAAAAAAGAATGAGTAAATCTTTTTAGAGAAAACTTCAAAATTCAAATACTCATAACTCCCCCCCCCCCCCAACAAATGTTTCTCTTAACTTGGGAAAATAGAATACGTTCCGCTCAATTTTCTCTAAAAAAAAAAAAAACATATTTTGTTGCAAAGAGATTTTACGACTTGAAGTTTCCTCTCTCACTTCGGGAAGACAAGTTTTCTATGATTTTAAGAATTGAATTGAAATTAATATTCGATTCCAATCAAAGAAGTAAGTTCAGAACTTACAACAAATAATTTTGTTAGCAGCAGCTTTTGCAGTTCCGATCGGCGGCGATCTGGAACTCCAGTGACAGATACGTTATTCAAACGTTTAAAAATATTTACCTGCTAATTCCTCCCATTTACCATTTTGGTTTAAAATATGGCACACATCCATTCGAACCAAATATTCCATTTCATAAATATATTTGGCTTTATTGAAACTGGAATCAGAAGACATTTTTATTATTTTCACTATGCACAACTTCTAGATCAACTCAAACAACTCGCAGTGACTCACACGCTGTCAGTTCCACTGCACTTGGAGAGCATTTGTGTAGTGCACTCTGACAGGCATGCGCAGTGCTCAGTTGAGCATGCGCACATTCATTTTGTAAATTGAAACAATATTTTACTTAAAATTTATTTTTCAATCTATAATATTTTTATTTACGAAATTAATGTTTGATTATTAAACTATATGTATGTTGTTCAATTAGGACTCACATTAAATTTTGTAATTAAAAGAATAATTTACTAAAAATTTATTTTTTAAGTTATAATATTTATATTTACGAAATCATTGTTTGATTATTGGCCTATACGTTTTTTGTTTAATTAAAAAAATGAAACAATGGAGACCGGAAGTGACTCACTGTTCGGGAATTATATTATTCGGGAATTTTATTATTCGAGAATTTTATTATTAGGAAATTTTCAAATTCGGTATTATTATTATCATTATATCTTTGTTATTAGGTATTTCAAGTTGTGACGCTGAGGGCCAAACAGTAGAGGAGTTTACCAGCAGCCTGGTGGCACTTTGAATATTCATCTCTTCAGTTGAAAATTTATCTATTTTGGTTGTAAATTCATTTATTTGGTTGAAAATTTAACTATTATTATGAAAATCTGTCGTTTTTTCAAATTAATTTTTTTAAACTGAAATTTAAAGCTATTTTAAAGACATTTCTTTATTTAACAGGATCTTACAAAATATTAAGAAAAATTTGAGTCTTTTTAAAAGATATTCATGATTTTTAGAAGTGTGGGAGAAATCGAAAAACTATTTGATAAATTTTCAGAAATGTTTCTAAGTTTCAAAATATTTTTAATATATTCAAGACCTTCCAAGTTTTTAAAAATATTTTTAACTAACTCGATTTTTTTCGAAATTCTAACAAATCATTAAAAATGTAAATAAATTGCTTTAAAATCTTCCAAATTTTTCCAGAAATGTTGAGAAATTTTGTTTATTCTCTTGGAACCTTTCGAAATTCTCTAATAGCTTCTTCAGTTTTTGTTTAAAATCTTCATTTAGTAAAATCTTTGAAAGTTCAAAATTCTTTTTGAATCTCTTCAAATCTTATGAATATTTTTTAAATCTACTCGATTTTTTTATTGTTCAATCTTACTCAATTGAAACATTTTGCTTCAAAATATTCTACACTATTTTTCGAAATTTTAGGATATCGTTTGAAATAGTTTGAGAATTTTTTCAATTTTTAAAAAAGTTTTTCAATTTTTTTTCAAAATAAGAAATCATTTGAAATTTCCCCAAGAATCTTAAGAAAATTCTTTTTTTTTGGAATATTTTCAGAATTGCTGAACCGTCTACTCTTTTAAAATTATTGAAATTTTTTTCTGAATTTCTTGTAAATTCTGCAAAATTGAAGAAATTTTCTTGAATTCTTTCAGAATCTTCTATGACAATTTTAGAACTATTTTGAATTATCTTGAAATCTTCTTGAAAATTCCCTGCAAATTAATTTTTCAAAATAAAAAATAATTTTACTTTGTCTTTGAAAGATTTTTTTTTTCATTTTCTTGAAACCTTACAAAATTTGTAAAATATCTTCATGTCAGATTTTTCTGAGATGATCTAATATGGTAAAGTTGCAACATTTTGATTTAAAGTCTGTTACACTGTTTAAAAAAATGTTAGGAAATAATTAAAAATATTTTGTAACCTTTTTCTATTTTCTTTTGAAATTCAAAAAAAAAATGATTAGAAATTTTCCCATGCATCTTGAAAACATTTTTTTCATTCTCTTGAAACCCTGCCAAATTCAGTTTACCTCAAAATTGTTTAAATCTAGAAAAATAAACATTGTCTTGAGTGCACAAGCGCATACGTGTTTGTGAGACGTTTCATAAACACACAACTCTGCAACTTCCACTCAGGAAGACTATTTTTTGATCTGAAAATTAATATTCAGTATTTCCACAATGATAATTTAATATAAAAAATTGATTTACACATGTAAGTTTAAAAGAAGCGCGCCATTTTCAGCGAATGAGATGTCCCATGCAGCGCATGCGCAGTGCAGTTAGGGAGCCGAATTGGGAGCACAAGTTGGTTGGCAGCAGTGGATAATCAGCGATCGTGCGTTGTGCATCTTGAAGTTAACCTCCAAAAATAACGCCGACTCCGCCGACTCGATTTTAATAGTTTTTAATGTTATTAACATTAAATTAAAAAAGTCATAAAATTCAGGTAAGTTACTCTCTTCCTCTTAATTTCTCAGCCCTTTTTTTTTGTGGCAAAAGTAAGAAATACGATGACTCCCTTTTTTTCGTTTATGGCGTTTATGGATGCAGGTTTTGTTTACTTGAAAGAAATTAGACGTTATTGAGCCTTATTTAAGTAGTTTTTAGTCCACTAAACAATTGAGGTCTGGATTATTTACTTTTAAGCGGAGCATTTTAGGCGAAAATTGATTTCGAAGTTATTTGAGGTTAGGTGTTTGCTTACAGGTTACCATCATGGATATAAGACCGAATAACACAATTTATATCAACAATTTAAATGAGAAAATTAAAAAGGAGGAGCTAAAGAAGTCCTTGTATGCAATATTTAGTCAATTCGGACAAATTTTGGACATCGTGGCTCTTAAAACCTTGAAAATGAGGGGACAGGCTTTTGTTATCTTCAAGGAAATTTCCAGTGGTACAAACGCTTTGAGATCTATGCAAGGCTTTCCGTTTTACGACAAACCGATGGTAAGTGGATGTCTTTTTTTATAATTTTTTACCAAAAAGTATGAATTTTCAACCACACAGTAGAATTTTTAAACAAAAAATGATTTTTCATCCAAAAAGATGAATTTTTAATTCAAAAGGATAATTTTCAACGATTTTCTTTAAAACTGCATGAATTTTTAACAAAACGGTTGATTTTAAAAGTGAAAAACTTCAATTTTTAACCCAAATTGGAATTGTTACATTTTTAATTAATTTTTAACAACAAAAAAAAGAACTAATACTATTTTCTCACAATTTTTCGCTCTGCCACTATTTCTTTACGTTTTCTTGAAAAATATCAGGAATTAAATACCCGGAATTATCGGGAAATTTTTATATTCCTGGAAAAACCTGGTCATGTCACGGATTTTTTTTTTAAGACAGGAAATTTTTTCAAGAATGCTTTATTTGTTTGTAACTTGATATATAAAATTGTGTTCAACTATTTTGTTAAAAATTCTTTTTTTTTATTAATTGTTTCAAATGAAATTTTACTATTCTATTTTTAGTTGAAAATTCAAGTATTTGATTGAAAATTCATGTATTTTGTTGGAAATTTGTTCTTTTTGGTAGAAAATTAATCTTCTTGATTGAACCAAATAGTTGAATTTTCAACTGAGAAGATTAATTTTTACCAGGAA
>CAKNXH010055112.1:4903-32022 GCA_932178445.1 Andricus quercusramuli | reverse complement strand
ATTATCATTCTATTTTCTTTTTAAAGATAAAAGTAAAATTTCCCATTTGAACTTCAGTAGTTAATGCAACCATGTATAACGAGGCCTCCACAGATATGTTGATTTCAAAGTCGTTACAATAAAGTTTGCACACACGAAATTATCATTCTTCTAATAAAATGAAATTTAAAAAAAACTTGAAACCCAAAAACTTACGTCTAACTATCCGAATTCTTATGAATTGGGATAGTTTAGTAAGCGAAGCTTTTGAATGATCCCTGAGAATCGTTTAGAGGTGGCGTCCTTTCAATGACGCTTATTGAATTTGAAATTTCTGTCGTCAAGGACAGGTAGACCAGTAATTGCTTATGAGAGGTTCCTTCCTCGCAGAGGGTCGAGTCGGAAGGCTTTGGTACCGATATCGGGATCGATATTTATAAGGTGCATTGTCCCACGCTACCCCTACTTATCAGCTGATGGCGCGCGCAATCGATCGTATGATCGGATGATTTCTTGAATCCTCCCCTTGTTACACCTGCTTATCCACTTATAAGTCAGAGGCGTACCAATACAAATATTTGCCTGTGACTTTATACTTTCATTATAATTATGAACATAGAACGGACCGTCTCAGCCCTATAATGATTTTTTAATCATTTTTTCACACTTTTAGGAAAATCAGTATTGGAGTGAATAATATTAAAATATGGAAAGAATTTTTTTCAGAATATAGAGAAAGAATAAATAAATTATAGATTTTGGACCACTCATATGAAATTACATAAACAACTTGATATTTATGAGAATAAATTAATCATATTTTCAAAGAAAACTGGAGAAGAACCAATTTATAATATAATACAATAATTATTTTTATTATTATAATATAAATAGTTTTCTAATTTTTATACAAATAATTTTATTTTTGGTCCTTGTCTCAAAAAAGGGGAAATAGGGTATTTTTCTCACGAAAAAGAGAAAAAAGGGGGGAAATATTGAATATTTATTTTTACATTCAGAAAAGAAGCAAAAATCTTTTACAAGAAATTGCATAGTTTTTAAGTAATTAAAACAATAAAGTATTTTTTTTTTAAATTGGATATACATAGGTCATTTAAAATTTATTCATGGCGGTATAAGAAGCCAGAGAAAATATAAAATTTGTTAAATAAACAATTTTTATGTTTTAAATCTGGAAATTCTTTGAAATCTCTCCAATATAAACGAAACTTATTTATTAATTTTCTCTAAAAAAAATAACCGTTCAAATCTCTTGAAATCTTTGTAAGTCGTAAGGAATTACTTGAAATTATTTTTAATTTACTTTCCACAGTTCTCTAAAAATTTCTCGAAATCGGGCTTTAAATCTTTGGAAATCCTACAAAATTCTTTGAAATCTCTTGAAATTCTTTGAAATCTGTTAAAATGGCTAAAAAGCTTTTAAAATTCTGGAAATCCTTTGAAATCTTTGTCCATATACCAAGTTAAATATTTCAAAAAAAAATCGCAACTTTCGAGCATTTTTAAACATTTTGTTATAGATTCTATAGACAATCTTATATCATTAAAAAACGTTGTATATCATTTTTTTGGTTGAAGATTCATTATTTTAGATAAATAATAATTCTTTGCTAAACAATTGAACCATTTCGTTGAAAAATTGTTTCTTTTTCTTAATAATGGATTCTTTATACTAAAAAATTAACTATTCCATTTTTGGTTCAACATTTACCTTCTTCATCTGAAAATTTAGCTATTTGGTTGGAAATCTCTATTTTGTTGAAACTTAGTCTTTTATGGCAAAATATCAATCTTCTTCGTGACTAATTCACCTTTTTGATTGAAAATTCATTACTTTGGTTGAAAATTAAAATATTAGGTTGAAATTTCCTTCAAAAATTCAAATTATGGTTACAAATTTATATATTTTGATAACTATTAATGTTTTTGGTTGAAAATTCATTCCTTTAATTGAAAATTATTTTGTTATTCAAAATTAATTTTGTAACTGAAAATTCAACTTTTAAATTTTTTGTCGAAAATGTATCTTTTTTGATAGACATTAAATCTTCTTGGTTGCAAATTTTTTTGTTTTGTTGAAAATTAAACTATGTTGTTGATAATTCATCTATTTTGTTAAAATTATTTTTTGATGGTTAAAGATTCATCCTTTTAATTAAAAATTCATTTCTTTGCTTTAAAATGTAACTATTTTGTTGAAAATAAATTTTTTTGACTGAAAATGTAGCTATTTTATTTTTGTTAGAAAATTTATCTTTTTTTAGTTGAACTCTTCGCGTCTTTTTTGGGTTGAAAATTCAATTATTTTGGTAGAAAATGTACATTTTCAGGTTATAAATTCAACTTTTTTTCAAAAATTCCTGTTTTTGATTTCAAAATTGATCTTTTAGAGTAAGTTTTAGATTTCAAAAATAATTATTTCCATTTAAATAATGCAATGAAAATGTTGGAAAATGGTAATTTTGGACCTGTTTGTTAAAATGCAATTTTTGATTGATATTTGACAATAAAGTTACTTTTGCTCATGTCAAATACAAATTTTAATTATGAGGAATATGTCTGGCTTTGGTTAAATAATAAAATTTTACATAAGTAAATCTTAATTTTTTGTGAGTTTTATTAGTTGAATTTTCAACTAAAAAGGTTGATTTTTTCCCAAGAAGACAAATTTTCAACAAAATAGATGAATTTTTAACTAAAAAAAAATACATTTTCAACAAAAAATATAAAAGTTTAATTTGAAGTTACAGAAATAAGTTTTTAACTAAATAAAATAAATTTTTAACGAACTAGTTAAATTTTCTACCAAAAAAGAATTATTTTTAAAAATACATGAATTTTCAATGAAATATTTCAATTTTTAATTGAATTTGCAACCTGATAGTTGTATTTTCTAGCAAAGAAGGCAAAATTTTCAACAAAATAGATGAATTTTGAACTAAAAAAGATACATTTTTGACAAAAAATAGAATAGTTTAATTTTAAGTTACAGAAGCAAGTTTTTAAGCAAATAAAATGAATTTTCAACGAAACAGTGAAAGTAAACCAAACAAAATTATTAATCAAAAAGATTAAATGTCTATCAACAAAAAAATTTTATTAAATAATGAAATGGTTAAATTTTCAGTTTAACAAATTAATTTTCAATGAAAAAACTCATTTTCAACCAAAGAAATAAAATTTCAACGAAAAAATTAATTTTCTATCAAAAAAGAATAATTTAAGAAAAAATACATGAATTTTTAACCAAATATTGAAAATCAAACGAACTTACCTGTAAGTGAAGTTCGATTGTAATTATATTTCAAGTCTCGTTCTTCGGGATTAGGATTACACAATGTAGTATTGCTACTTTGACTCAGATGAACCACAACTTTAGAGAGTACTAAAAACCAAAAATTTCCCGCGCTGGGTTGCCCAGGCAAACAAGCGCTACCACCTTCTTTTGTCTTCATAACTTTCAGAGGTAAAGAATAAAATAAAAATATTAAAAAAAAAAAAAAATTAAATAAATTTAATATTCAATGAGGGAGGGAAAGAGAAGGTTATGGGTGGGCTGTAATCCCTTCGAACGAGACTTTCATATAATTACAATCGAACTTCACTTACAGGTAAGTTCGTTTGATTTTCAATTATATTTCAAGTCTCGTTCTTCGGGATTAGGATTACACAATGTAGATGTTTAGAGCTTCTATTAAAAGATATTTTTCCATTTTTTTTTTTTTTTTAATTTTATTTTTAATTTCCATTTTTCTCCAAGAACACTTGTGGCAAAATCCCCGTTTTTGCAGATAATCTGTCTTCTATAAAATCTAGCAAACACCTTAGATTGTCCTGACCAACTGGCCGCATTACAAATGACACTAATATCTAAACCTTTAAGATCTGCTGAAGATGTCGAGGCATGTCTAGTGCTGTGTGCTGTGAAGTGACCCTCAATTCCAGCTTGTTTAAAACATTCCTTGATCCATCTGCTCAGGGACTGGGAAGTTGCCGCATGATGAGGTTTATTAATAGTGAGGAATAAATTTTTTTCGGTTCCTCTTATTTCTTTGGTTCTTATTAGATAGTGACTTAAAGTTCTTGCAACACAAACTCTTGTTCTTTCTTGGAAAAAAGGCAACAAAAAAATCGGTTGAGCTGCTCCTGCTCTCGAAGTTTTTATTGCATCCGTTATCTGGATCTGAATCCGATCTTTTGATATTAAAATATTATCTATTTTGATTGAGGCTAGAGTTTGCACTCTGTGTGCTGTTGCCAAAGCCATTAAAATTACAAGTTTGTGTGTTAATTGTTTTAAGTCCAAAGATTCAAGAGGCTCCAAAGTCTCCACCCATTTTAAAACAACTTCTGGGTCCCAAATCCAATTATACTTTGTTTTTGTTGGTCGTAACTTGAAAACTCCTTTGAAAAAACGATTTATCAGTGGATCCTTTGTAGAGTCATCATTGTTAATGAGTGATATCGCTGATCTTTCTGTATTTAGCGTACCGTACGAAGCTCCATTCTTAAAACGATCAGATAAATACTGTAAAACAGATTGAGTACCTGGTAAAAAAGGATCAATCGTAGATTTCGTGCAGAAGTTACACCAGTTTTTCAATCCACATTTATACTGACGAATGGTTGATTCTGTCAAGGAAGAAATTAGAATGTCGATGGAGTCTTCAGGTACATTTTTCTTTCGGTATGCTGTCCGGATAATTTCCCGGCAATCAACGAAAGATGACTCTCCAATGGATGATTGATTAATCTGCAAGGTGATAACAAAAGGCTTGGTGATGGTGAGAAAATTACTGGTTTATCTATAAGCATGGCTATAAAGGTTGGAAACCAAGGCTGGGAAGACCAATACGGAACGACCATGATACCACACGCTTTTTCGTTTCGAATTTTTTGTAAGCATCTCAGTATAACTGAGAATGGAGGAAAAGCATAAAAGTTTAAATTTTTCCAGCTAATCGTAAACGCGTCTATAATCCATGCTTCAGGATCCCTTTTCCACGAGCAGAAATTTTTTGTTTTAGCATTATTTCTAGATGAAAATAAATCTATGTCTGGACAGCCCCATCGTTTTACAATTCTTTTGAAAGCAAAATCTGCCAATTCCCATTCTGTATCAATATTTGATCTTCTAGATTCCCTGTCAGCATTTACGTTCTCTACTGAAGGTATATAAGATGCTTGTATCCAAATCTCCCTTTCTTCACACCATTGCCAAATATTTCTAGCTAAGCGATTTAATTCTGGGTATTGAACGCCGCCCATTCGGTTTACGTATGCTACCGCCGTAGTATTGTCTATTCTGAGCAAGATTTCACACTTGCTATATTCTGATGCAAAACATTTCAAGGCATAGAAAGCTGCAATTAACTCTAGATGGTTAATGTGCAATTTTCTTTCCAATGTTTTCCAGAAACCATTGGCACGAAAATTTTCGCAACTAGCGCCCCAGCCTGAACGCGAAGCATCTGAAAAAATTTCAAGTTTAAACTGAAATTGCCTGATTGGCTGTTTTGCAGCGAGAATAGTCTTTTTCCACCATAGCAGATCTAAATGTGATTTTTCCGAAATTGTCATTTGCCTTTCAAAATTTTGATCTTGAATAATCAAAGCCATGAATTTTTCTCTTTCCATAATCTTGGTGTAAAGAAATCCATAAGGAATTGCAGGGCAGGCTGCTATTAAGAGACCTATTAGACTCGCAAAATCTCGAATTTTACATCTTGACTTTGATAAAAATTCGTCTATCAGTTTCAAAATTTTAATTTTCTTGTCTCCTGGTAACTCTAAGATCATTTGAAATGAATCAATAACAAAACCCAGATATTTACACCTCATGGAAGGGTTTTGCATGCTCTTTTTCTCATTAATAACGAAACCCAGAGATTTCAACAAAATCTTTGTGTTTTCCACATTCTCGAAACAAGCGTTATAAGACGTTTCGATGCAAAAAACATCATCTAAATAAATTGTGGAAGAGAAACCCTTTTCTCTTAATCTATTAACTACGGGTCTCATTATCTTGGTAAATACGAAAGGGCTGGTCGATAATCCAAAAGGTAGGCATGTAAATTCATAAAGCGTATCTTTGAAAATAAAGCGCAAAAATCTTCTACTATTTTGATCGACATTTACTAAAAAATAAGCATCCTTTAAATCTAATGTACACATAGAACAGTTATGCGAAACAAGTTTTGTCGCAGTTCTTAAATCTTCCAGTTTAAAATGGGAAGTTTTAATAAATTTATTCAAACCTTTTAAATTTAGAATAAATCGTTTCGATCCATCAGGTTTGGGGACCAAGAAATAAGGAGAAATGAATTGTCCTGGGCATGGTTTACAGGGCTTAACGGCTCCAATGTTTTCAAGTTTAGAAATGGCCTTCCTAAAGTCCATTTCTTCACTATAAGAAAAGTTTTTTCCCGTAAAGAAAATATCCTGATGAACAGGTTGATCAAAGGGTATTTTATATCCCTTGATACAATCCAGAACAAACCTGTCATTCGTAAGGTCTTTCCAGTTTTCAAAGAAATTTTTCAGACGTCCAGCAATTCTTACCTCCGCTTCTACTGCTGTTTCTCCTGTTGTGCTGTTTGTGATCTGGCTTGTACTGGCTGTCTCGATCGGTTCTGCTGCTGACTTTTCGAGAACTTCGATGACATCTGCGACGTTTTGTAACCCTGACTCGATGTTCCCGACCTCGAGTAAGGGTTCTTCCAGTTTAAAATACGCCCTGAGATTTTTGGATTAGGCTTCTTGCTTGCGGCTGTTGACGTTGGAGTATTCTGCACCTTAATTTCTTTCCCTAGCTTCTCTACAGATTTAGCTGATTTAATAACTTCTCCCAATTTTTCTCCATAAAGAAAATCACCTGGTGTTGTTTTCTGAAGAAAATCTTTGACTTGCTTATTTAAAACAGGAGCAATGAAAGCCTTTCTTGCTGAAGATATCTGAAAATATAGTTGGGTTAGCAACTTTCCAGAATCAGCCAATCTTTCCAGAAGCTTCATCTTATCAACAGGATCATCGTCGTCCTTTAAAATCATAGTGATTGCTTCTCCTATAGCTGATAAGGCTGTACCAGTAAGATTTTGTTCGTGTATGAACAAATTATCTCGTTTCGAGCCAGCATCATTAAGGGTAGCTGCAATTTCCGCATTCAATACAGGAGCTTCCAGGGAAATATTTCCTTTTCTGGAATATTTACCTAACATTTCTGTCTTTGTATCTTTCGGTAGGCCTTCTCTTATCCACTTGGACCATCTGGATACCAAATCTGGATGGAATTCAACATCATGTTGTTTTCCCTTTTCAGGATCTTCACCAAGAACCCTTCGTGTCTCTTCATCTAAGTGGTTTTCTTCTGAGAGATCTTTGTTAGGCTCGGCAGGGTTTTTGAATGGTGAAGTAACAGAACCCTGCCAAACCTCATTTTGAGAGGTAGATCCCTGGGTTCTGTGACAAAGATTCAACACTCTTAGAGAGTTCTGGATTAATTATCCTCGTGAAGCTTTGACCATTATCGGAAAGATCTGCGTCCGCCGATTTGAGGCTAGGATCGTCTGTAAAAGGACAAAGATCCATATAAAGCACTGGTAGTTAATGCCTCCTTCGTGCATAAGTCACCAGTCTCAAGGCGGAAACGTTTCTCAATCATAAAGAGACAACGAATCCCGTACTACAAGTAAAAATTACAAAGGTTACCTAAATCAGGTGAGTGAGTGTGACGCCTTCTCATGATTTCCTTCTCCAATTTTCTCAATTTTTTTAGAAGTTTATCTTCTGAAATCTGTTCTCTCTTTCTTTTCTCTTTTCCCATTTTGTTTTACTTTTTATTTTACGAAAAGAAAACTAAAAATATACTCTACGATGTGACTCAATCGAGCACAAAAAACGTTATGAAGACAAAAGAAGGTGGTAGCGCTTGTTTGCCTGGGCAACCCAGCGCGGGCAATTTTTGGTTTTTAGTACTCTCTAAAGTTGTGGTTCATCTGAGTCAAAGTAGCAATACTACATTGTGTAATCCTAATCCCGAAGAACGAGACTTGAAATATAATTGTAATTTTTAATGGAATTTTCGACCTAATAATTGAATTTTCAACCAAAAAATTTCAGATAGATTTGAAAGATTTCACAAAGATCTAAATGATTTCACAAAGATTTCAATAATTTTACAAATTTTACCAAATATTTTGTAAAGATTTCAGATAGATTTAAAAGATTTCACGAATGCTTCTATTATTTTACAAAGATTTAAGATAGATTTCAAAGATTGAATAAAAATTTCAAATATTTCGCAGGTTTCTGATAAATTTCAAAGATTGCACAAAGATTTCAATAATTTTACAAATATTACCAAATACGTCAAAAATATTCCAAATATGAACTGAATTGATTTCAAAAAAATTTCAATTATTTCATAAAGATTTCAAAAATTTGACAAAGGTCATATTGTCATTGGAACAAATAGTCTGTCAATTAAATTTTTTTTTGTAAGTTATAGGTTTTCCATATTTTCCAAGAAAAAGTTTGAAAATTCCATTAAAAATTAAAATATTTGGTTGAAAATTCATGTATTTAAAAAAAAATCTTCTTTTTTGGTAGAAAATTAATCCTTTTGATTGAAATTTTATTTCTTTGGTTGAAAATTAGTTTTTTTATTGAAAATTAGTTTTTTTTAACTAAATATTTAACTATTCCTTTTTTCGTTAATTTTTTTTATAGACATTTATTCTTTTTTGTAGAAAATTTATCTGTTTAGTTGAAAACTTAACGATTTCGTTAAAAATTTATTTTATTCAGTTAAAAACTTATTTCTGTAATTTGAAATTAGAATTTTCTATTTTTTGTGGAGAATTTGTCTTCCTTGGGAGAAAATCAACATTTTTAGTTGAAAACTCAACTGTCAAGTTGAACATTCCATTAAAAATTAAAATATTTCATTGAAAATTCAAGTATTTTTGTGAAAATTTGTTTTTTTGGATTGAAGGTGCATCAGTTTAGTTAAAAGTTTATTTCTTTTGTTAGAAATTTAACAAATTTTGTTTGGAAATTTGTTTTTTCTTTAATTTTTAAATTTCCTTTCTTTTGTTGCAAACTTGTCTTTTTTAGGCTAAAATTCAATTATTATGGAAGAGAATGCATATTTTTGTGTTGTAAATTCAACTATTTTTTCAGAAATTCGTCTTTGTGACTTTTCTTGCAAATTTGTATTTTTTGGATTAATTTAACAGTTTTTTAAATTCAAAATTAAAATATATATTTGGTAGAAATATCAACTATTACACTTTTTGTTGAAAATTTAACTATTTAATAAAATTTTACAGTTTTATAGGTTTTCCATATTTTTCAAGAAAAAGGTTGAAAATTTCATTAAAAATTAAAATATTTAGTTGCAAATTCTAGTATTAAAAAAAAATTCTTCTTTTTTGGTAGAAAAATTAATCTTTTTGATTGCAACTTTCTTTTTTGTATAGACATTTAGTCTTTTTGGTAGATAATTCATTTGTTTGGTTGAAAATTGAACTCTTTCGATCAAAATTTATTTTATTTGTTTAAAAACTTATGTCTCTGACTAAAAATTGAACTATTTTATTTTTTGTTGAAAATTTACCTTCTTTAGTTAAAAATTCATATATTTTATTGAAAGTTTGTCTTTTTTTGTTAGAAAATTCCACTGCTAGGTTGAAAATTAAAATATTTAATTGAAAATTCATGTATTTTTTTTTAATTATTCTTTTTTGGTGAAAATTCATCTGTTTGGTAGAAAATTCATCTGTTTAGTTGAAAACTTAACTATTTCGTTAAAAATTTATTTTATTCAGTTAAAAACTTACTTATGTAACTTAAAATTAAACTTTTATATTTTTGGTTGGAAATTTCTTTTTTTAGTTGAAAATTCCTCTATTTTTAGTGTATTTTGTTGGAAATTTATTTATTTTTGTTGTTGAAAATTCATATATTTTGTTGAAAATTTGCCTTTCTTGGGAGAAAATGAACCTTTTTACTCAAACATTCAACTGTCAAGTTGAAAATTCCGTTAAAGATTGAAATATTTGATTGAAAATACAAGTATTTTGGTAAAAATTATTATTTTTTTGGTAGAAAATTTATCTGTTTGGTTGAAAATTTAACTATTTCGTTGAAAATTTATTTTATTTAGTTCAAAACTTATTTCTGTAACTTAAAATTAAACTATTCTATTTTTTGTTCGAAATTGATCTTTTTTAGTTGAAATTTCATCTGTTTTGTTGAAAATTTTGCCTTTTTGGATGAAAATTCAACTATCAGGTTAAAAATTCAATTAAAAATTGAAATATTTCATTTAAAATTCATGTCTTTTTGAAAATAATTCTTTTTTGGTAGAAAATTTAACTATTTCGTTAAAAATTTATTTTATTTAGTTAAAAAACATTTTCTGTAACTTAAAATCAAACTTTTCTATTTTTTATTGAAAATGTATCTTTTTTAGTTAAAAATTCATCTATTTTGTTGAAAATGTTGCCTTCTTTGGTAAAAAATACAACTATCAAGTTGAAAATTTAATTAAAAATTGAAATATTTCATTGAAAATTCATGTAGTTTTAAAAATAATTCTTTTTTTGGTAGAAAATTTAACTATTTTGTTAAAAATTTATTTTATTCAGTTAAAAACTTATTTCTGTAATTCAAAATTAAACTTTTCTATTTTTTGTTGAAAATGTATCTTTTTTAGTTAAAAATTCATCTATTTTGTTGAAAATTTGCCTTTCTTAGGAGAAAATGAACCCTTTTAGGTAAAAATTCAACTGTCAAGTTGAAAATTCCATTAAAGATTGAAATATTTGATTGAAAATACAAGTATTTTGGTAAAAATTATTCTATTTTTGGTAGAAAATTTATCTGTTTGGTTGAAAATTTAACTATTTCGTTGAAATTTTATTTTATTTGGTTAAAAACTTATTTCTGTAACTTGAAATTAAACAATTCTATTTTTTTTTTTATGGAAATTGATATTTTTTAGTTGAAAATTCATCTCTTTCGTTAAAAATTTGTCTTTTTTTGTAGAAAATTCATCTTCTGGGTTGAAAATTCAACTATTTGGTTAAAAATATATATTCTTGAATGAAGATGCATCATTTTAGTTCAAAGTTTATTTCTTTGGTTAATTTAACAAATTTTGTTTGAAAATTCGTTTTTTTTTTTAATTTTTAAATTTTCTTTAAAATCTCTTTCTTTTGTTGAAAACTTGTCTTTTTTAGTCGAAAATTCAATTATTATGGTAAAAAATGCATATTTTTGGGTTGTAAATTCAACTATTTTTTCAGAAATTCGTCTTTGTGACTTTTCTGGCAAATTTGTATTTTTTGGCTAAATTTAACAGTTTTTTAAATTCAAAATTAAAATAAATTTTTGGTAGAAATATCAACTATTACACTTTTTCAGGGTGTCTATCCTACCTGAAAAATCTGGAATAGTCGGGGCATTTTTTTTAGTCAGGGAATTTTTTCGAGGGCGTGCTTAATTTTTTGTTTTAAATTCCAATATAAAATTGAATAACAATGATTCTTCATTTGTAAAAGTAGCTTTATATTACTGTATTGAACTATTTTGTTGAACGTTGTTTTTTTAGGTTTTAAATTAATTTTTAACTGATAATTTTATTATTATTTTTTTTTTTAAATTGAACGTGTTTTGTTGAAAATTCATGTATTTTGTCGAAAATTCGTTCTTTTTTGGTAGACAATTTATCTTCTTGGTAAAAAATTCAACCGTTTTCAGTTGAAAATTTCAGTTTAAAATTCATCACTTTGTCTGAAAATATAAATATTTTTTTGAAATTTATCTAATAATTGGATATTTCGTAATTTTAGTTGAAAATTCATCTTTTTGGTTTAAAATTCAACTATTAAAGTTGCAGTTTCATCATTTTAGTTGAAAGTTCGCCAGTTTATTTAAAAATTAATTTATAACTGATAAGTTAACTATTACATTTTTTGTTTAAAGTTAATCTTTTTTTTTTTTAAATGCAACTTTTTGGTTGAAAATTTGTCAATCTGAGGTGAAACTTGAACTATTTCGTTGAAAATTCATGTATTTTTTTGAAAAATCGTCTTTTTTGGTAGAAAATTAATATTCTTGTTTCAGATTCATCATTTTTGTTCAAAATTCAATTATTTTAGTTGAAGATTCATCATTACAGTTGAAAATTCATCAGTTTGGTTGAAAATTAATTTTTTAACTGAAAATATTAATGATTTCATTTATGGCTGAGAATTGATCTTTTTTAGTTCAAAATTCAACTATTTAGTTGAGAATTTGTCTTTTTATTTCAAAATTCATGCATTTTGTTAAAAAAATCGTCTTTTTTGGTAGAAAATTAATCTTCTTGTTTAAAATTTATCTTTTTGGTTGAAAATTCAATTATTTTAGTTGGAAATTCATCAGTTTGGTTGAAAATTAATTTCCTAACTGAAAATATTAACTTTTTCATTTTTGGTTGAAAATTGATATTTTTTAGTTCAAACTTCAACTATTTCGTTGAAAATTCATATATTTTGTTGAAAAATCGTCTTTTATGGTAGAAAATCAATCTTTTTGTTTGAAAATTGATATTTTTCGTTCAAAATTCAACTACTTGATTAAAAAGTAGTCATTCAGTTGAAAATGCAACTATTTCGTTGAAAATTCATGCATTTTGTTGAAAAATCGCCATTTTTTGTAGAGAATTAATCTTCTTCTTTGGAAATATCATCTTTGTTGTTGAAAATATGAGTATTCCAGTTAAATGTTCATCATTTTAGTTAAAAATGTATCCTCTTGGTATAAAATTCAACTATTTCAGTTGAAAATTCATCGGTTTGGTTGAAAATTAATTTTCCAGCTGAAAATTCAATTATCCTACTTTTGGTTGTAAATTGATCATTCTTAGTTTGATATTCAAATATATGGTTGAGAATTTTTCTTTTTTAGTTGAAAATTCATGCATATTGTTGAAAAATTGTCTTTTTTGGTAGAAAATTAATCTTTTTTGTTGAAAATTTATGTATTACAATTAAATATTCATAATTTTAGTTGAAAATTCTTCTGTTTGGTTGAAAATAAAACTATTTGATTGAAAGTTAAACTCTTTTATACAAAATTTATCTTTTTGTTGTAAGATTCATCTATTCCCGTTGAAGATTCATCACTTATGTTAAAAATTCATCATTTTGTTAAAAATTGGCTTTTTTTACGTAGAAAATTAATATTTTCAACTAAATATTTAACTATTCCTTTTTGGTTAAAAAATCGTCTTTTCTAGTTCAAAATTGAACTATTTGACTGAAAATTGATCGTATTTAGTTGAAAATTCAACTATTTGGTCGAGAATTCATGTATTTTGTTGAAATACATTTTTAATGTACAATTTTAAGTATAAAATAATTTGTCATTTTAAAAAATGCAAATATTTTAATGGCTCCTTACTATAAAAGTTATACCTGGAAAAAACTTAAGATACCTAGAAAAAAAGCTGGAATTATCAGGGAATTTTCCACCAGGATTTGAGTAGACACCCTGTTTTTGTTGAAAATTTATCTATTTCCTTGAAAATTCCCTTTTTCTTGGTTTAAAATTAATTATTTTAACTGAAAATTTAACAATAATAAAATTTCACATTAATAAATCTTAAATTTGTTGTCTCCAAGATTTTAAAGGGAAAAATTGTTAATTAATCCAAATGATATATATCCAATTCATAAATTAATTGATAAAGATAAAGAAACAACTATGTGTCTTGTAGAATAGAAAATATAAGGAAATAATCTAATAAAATTATTTAATATAATAAAAATAAATAAAGATTTAAACATCAATAAATTATAAAAACTTAAATCTTTATTTAAAACAATTTTTATTTTAATAATAAAATTTGATAATTGATTTAATAAAATTAAATATTTAGGAGGTCTAAATCAAAATAATCTTGGTAAAAATAATATAAAATTAAATTAATTAAGTAATTAAAATTAAAATAATTAAATTTGTTCAAAGATTTCTCAGGATTTGGACTTTTTTTAAAGGAGAACTTAATTGAATACATTTTTTTCTATTAAATAATAATAAAAACCTTACGATGTTCTAGTTGTTAAAAAAAAGCTAGAAAGTTGCATTTTTTCTGAAATATTTAAATTTTATTTAATTTCTAATAAAATTTAGAGAATACAATATTTTTTTAATTATTCTTTAGGAGACAGGGCTATACCAAATTTCCTATAATATTTTTTCAGAAGCGATGAGCCATGATCAAAGAGTAAAAATTAGAGATTAGAACTATCGACATAACCTCAAAAATTAAATGATCACTTACCTGATAATCTTGCAGCTCTTCTTCACTAAACTGACTTTTTCCAGCACCCATTGTTCCAAAACTACATAAAAAACACCGAAAACAACTAAATTTCTCAAAAATAAATGCTCCAAAGTTGCTTTCACTACTTTAATAAAACCGCCCTTGATTTTCCATTTTAAACGTCTCTTCTATTTTCAACTTTAATTGAAACAATTAAAATCTTCAATTCACTCAATAAAAAAAAATCTGATTATTTACTTATTTAACTATAATTAAAGAATTCATCACAAAACAAATATTGTCTGCTTGGATTGACAGGTCACGAGACGTCAGACGTCAGATGATATTTTTCATTTTTGTTATGTTGGTTCCCTGAAAACTGAAAAAGAGGGGAGCTGGCAAGCCGCTAGGTGGCGATAACTGTTCTAGTTAAAGTTCCGCGAAAATTCAAATTGTATGAATCAATAATTTCTTTTTTAATAAAAATTAATGATAGAAGTTTATTGTTTATTTATAAAAATGAAGTGAAAGTGTTTTTTATTCAGTTTAAAGAAATATTGAAATTTTAATTACTGGTCAGTTTTTTGCGTAGTTCTGAATTTCACAAATTTGTGTTTGAACCAAAAATGAAGTAATTTAATTTTCAACCTAAAGATGAATTTTTAAACAAGAAGATTAATTTTCTATGAGAAAGACAATTTTTCAAGAAACTACATTAATTTTCGATCAAATAGTTCAAGTTCCAACTAAAAAGGGTGAATTTTCAATAATAAAAAAATCGAATTTTCAACAAAATTGTTAAATTTTCTACTATAGAATTCAATTTAAACAAAAATTTTAACCAAAAACAGAATAGTTGAATTTTCAGATAAAAAATTAAATTTTCGAATGAAAAAGATAAATTTTCAGTTCAATAACTGAATTTTCAACAGGAAAAAAATAATGTTGACAAAATAGTTAAATTTTCAACAAAATAAATGAATTTACAAACAAAAAGAATAATATTATACCAAAAAAGAAAATTTTCTGCAAAATACATGAATTTTCAACCACATAGTTAAATTTTCATTTTGAAAAGATACATTTTTAATCAAAAATGGAATAGTTTAGTTTTCAGTTTAAAAAAATAATTTGAAATACAAAAAAAGAGTTTCAACAAAATAGTTAAATTTTCAAACAAATCCCATAATCTTCTAACAAACAGACGAATTTTCAAATTTAAAAAAAAAAAACACTTTGCAATCAAAAGAAAAAAAAAGAATTTTCAACAAAACAGTTAAATTTTTAACGAAAGAAATTAATTTTTGATAATTCAACTAAAAATAAACCTTTCAACCAGAAATTGAATAGTTCAATTTTCAGTTTAACTGAAATAGTTAATTTTTCAGTTAAAAAATTAATTTCCTACCGAAAAAAATTTTTTCAGTAAAATTATTAAATTTTCAACAAAAGAGAATAACCTTCAACCAATAAAAAAAATGTTAACAAATTATTTCAACTTTCTACCAAGTACTTGAAAAAAAAAAATTTCAATAAAAAAAAAGGTTGAATTTAACAAACAAAATTTTGTTTTCGCGGAACTTCAAATTGGATAAATTAAATTTTTTATACAAATTAAAAATAAAGGCTTACAGTTTATTTGTAAAAAATTCGTTTTTTTCGGTTTGAAATTAATTTCTTTAACCAAAAATTTTTCTATTTTGGTTAAAATTCGTTTTTTTCAAAATTTGAATATTCCATTTTTGGTTGTCAATTTATATTTTTTAGTGGAAAATTCATATTTTTAGTCGAAAATTCGTCTTATTTCTATTGGAAATTTAATTTTTCTGCTTAAAAATTTATCTTTTTGTCTGAAAATTGAACTTTCTTTTGAAAATTCGTTGTTTTTTCCTTAAAAATTCGTTTTTTCAAATTGAAAAATGATTTTTTTGTTTTTGAAAATTTGTTTTTTTTTCTTGTTGAAATTTTTTTTTTAACTGAAAAATTCACTATTCTATTTTTGGTTAAAATTTTATCTTTTTTAGTTAAAATCATTTTTTTAACTTAGAATATTAATATTCCATTTTGAGTTGAAAATTCATCTTTTTGGGTTAAAAATTTATTTCTTTAGTTTAAAATTGAACTATTTTGTTAAAAAAATTAATTTATTGAAAATTAATTTTTTATACTGAAAATGTAACTATTCTAATTTTGATTGAAATTTATTTTTTTAGTTGAAAATCATTTTTTATAATTGAGAATTTAACTATTCCATTTTTTGTTGGAAATTCATTTATTTTTTTAGTAAAAATTCAATTTATTAGTTGAAAATTATTTTTTTCTTCAAATGAAAATTTAACTATTCCATTTTTTTTTAACTATATTTTTTTAGTTGAGAATTTATTTCCATAGTTGAAAATGCAACTATTTTGTTGATTTTTTTTTGTGTGAAATTATACTTTTCTAAACTAAAATTGTAATTGTTTCATTTTGGGTTGGAAATTTACATTTTTTACTTGAAAATTCAAGTATTTGTTTGAAAATTATTTTTTTATTCTCTTATTTCTAGTAGAAAATT
Source organism: Andricus quercusramuli (assembly GCA_932178445.1). Lineage (NCBI taxonomy): Eukaryota > Metazoa > Arthropoda > Insecta > Hymenoptera > Cynipidae > Andricus > Andricus quercusramuli. Next base: position 15,151 of record CAKNXH010055112.1, on the reverse strand, counting down.
ATTTTTTTTCTTTGAAAATTCATCATGTTGGTTGAAAATTACAAAAATGAACTTTCTTTTGAAGATTTGTTGTTTTTTTGCTTAAAAAATTAACTTTCATTTTCAGTTGAGAATTCATTTTTTTAGTTGAAAATTTATTTCTTTAGTTGAAAATTGAACTATTCTGTTAACAAAAATTTATTTATTGAAAATTAATTTTTCAAACAAAAAATGTGACTATTCCAATGTTGGTTGAAAATTTATTTTTTTAGTTGGAATTTTTTTTTTAATTGAGAATTTCACTATTCCATTTTTGGTTAAATTTATTTTTTTCATTAGTAAAAATTCAATTTATTAGTGGAAAATTATTTTTTGTGAAAAGATATATTTTTAAACTAAAATTATTATTGTTCCATTTTGGGTTGATAATTTACAGTTTTTACTTGAAAATTAAAGAATTTGGATAAAAATTCATTTCTCGCGTTGAAGATTGAACTATTATTTTGCTTGAAAATTAATTTTTTATCTGAAAATTTAACTATACCACTTTTGGTTGAAAATTAGTTTTTTTTACTTAAAAATTCGCTTTTTTTGGAGGAAAACCATTTATTGAAAATCCATTTTTTGGTTGTAAATTAATTTTTTTGGTAGAAAATTTAAATGTTTTTTTCAAACTTAATTTTTTTTCTGTTTGAAAACGATTTTTTTACTGTAAATTTGACTATTTTATTTTTTGTTTGAAATTCATCGATATCAGTTAAAAATTCAACTATTCGGTCCACAAAATAGAAAAACAGACCAGTAATTGAAATATTAAATTTTCTCTCATCAAATTGAATAATTCACATTTCCACTTTCTTTCATGAATAAACTATAAACATTTATTATTAATTTGTTTAAAAAAAAAAGGAATTTTCCTTTTATGGAATTTGAATTTTGGCGGCATTTTCACTAGAACAGCTAGCGCTACCTAGCGGCTAGAAAATGCGACTACGTTAGTTGCAGTCAGTTGCAGTTGGTAGCCTTGTAGAGTAAATATGGGCGCGTTAATAGAAAATTAATGTTTTCAAGACTAAATTAACGTTAAATGGAGATGACTTAATAGATTTTTTTACGCCTATCAGCAAAATTACTCAATTTACAAAAATAAATTTCAAGTAAATCTCAAAATTAAAGCAATATGGCTAATATAATTGAAAATCCGAAAAAATCGATCATTTTTGTGACAGCGGCGCGGCTCGTGTGACGTGACGTAACCGTTCATCAAATTATCAACGTCTTTCCACTTTTCTTTAATTCCATGTCTGGATTGCAAGTTCGAAAAATGGCTAATACCTGGTCAGAGGACGAAATTGGCAAAAAATGGGACAGATGTTTCACAGACGCTGTTCTTAAATTAGGTAATTATCTCCTCCGACAATTTGCTCCAATTCTAGTCTCGATGTGTTTTCACTAAATGATTTTGGCACATTTTAGGAGGTGGAATTCTCATAGGATCAGCAGTTTCCCTGCTTTTCTTCAGAAGTAAGTCCTGCTTTATTTAATTAGACTCTTTCCATAGTTTACTTTCTTTTATAAAATTGGCGAACTTTTATATTTTTACGATGGAAAACATAACCTCACTTATGTCAAATTTTCCCTTATAAAATATTTTGGGAAATTCAGCTTAGGCAGGGTATCTAGTGTCCTGGAAATTGTTGAAAACCTGGAAAAGTCCTTGGATTTTGCTCATGGTTCTGAAATTTTTGTTCGTTTAAAGAAAAAATAGTTTTTTTTAATTTTTTCTCTGCTGAACGAAGAAAGATTACCTCAGGGTGCAAAGTCTTCTCTTTTTTTTCGTAGTTTCCCCTTTTTTCTTTTATTTTTGAAAATAAAAAATGGTTAAAAATTTTCCTAAGAAGCTTAAGAAAATTTTTTTATTCTCTCGATACTTTAAAAATTCCTGAAAAGCTTCTTTTTTTTAATCTTCAAGAAACTAGATTAACAATTTTTTGTTGCAATCTTTAAAAGTTTTAAATTATTCTGAAATCTTGTAAAAACTTCCAAACCATAAAAATATTTTTTTAAGATTAGAATTTTTTTAGAATCCTGCATAAGCTTCTGAATCTTCGGAACATTTTTAAAAATAACTCGAATTCTTCCTATTATTAAAAGAAAAAACTGCTGTATTAAGAAAATGGGAATCTCCTTAAATTCTCAACGAAATTTTAAGCAACCATTTCAAATGTTTTTAAATCTTGAAAAAAAAAATATTTTCTTAAAATTAATTTTACAACAAAAAATAATTTTTGAATTTTCTTAGGAATCTTCAGAAAATGTTTTCGTTCTCTTTAAATCTTTCAAATTTCTCAAATGGTTTCTACATTTTTTTCCGAATTCTTAAAAAATGAACACTTTTAAACTTACTCCATCTTTAAAATTATTTTTTTTTTAATCTCCTATATTCATTTTTGATATTGCAGGAAATAATTCTAAATCTTTCGAATTCTTTTTCAATCTTCTCTTAAAATTTATTTCCTGAATAGAAAATCATTTTATATTTTCCCATAAATCTTGAGATAATTTTTTTTTCTTGAAATCTTTTTTAAAAATTCTTAAAAAGTTTCAATATTTTGTTCGATATATTTAAGAACTTCTACGCCTATTAAGTATCTTTTAAAATGATTCGAGTTTTTCCTGAAATTCAAAAAAAAATCTTTCAAAATTAAGAAATATTCCACACTCATTTCCGAAATTTTAGGAAAACATTGAAAAAGTTTTGAAATATTTAGAAAAATATCCTCTAAGAATTATTTTTACAAAATAAAAAAATTTAGGAATTTTGAGAAACAAATTTGGTTCGCTTGAAACTTTTCTAAATTTTGTTTCGAAATCTTTAAAAATCTTCATTTTGTTTTAAACATATACAAACTTAAAAAAAAAATTAATCTTCTATATCTATTCTGTTTTGAAAAATAAGGAAATCATTTAAAATATTTTGAAATCTTTTTCAATTTTCTCTTAAAATTTAGATTTCAAAATAAAAAATCATTTGAAATTTTTTTAGGTATCTTAAGATATTTTTTTGTTCTCTTGAAACCTATCAAAATTCTTGAAGTGCTCCTTTTTTCAAAATCTTTAATAATCTACATTTTTAAAACACTTTTTGCAATCTTTAAGAGTTATAAAATCTTTTTTTTTTTCATGTTCTATTTTATTTTCCGAAACCGTAGGAAATTATTGGAAACGTTTTGAAATCTTTTTCAATTTTATCTTAAAATTTATTTCAAAAGTTAAAAATTTATTTATATTTTCCCAGAAATCTCAAGACTATTTTTGTATTCTCTTGAAACCTTTCAAAATTCTATAAAGTTTCTAATTTTTTTTAATCTTCAAATTTCAATTAAATTTTGAATATTGTCAAAACTTCCTTGCCTTCTAAGTGTCTTTTAAAATTATTCGGATTTTTTTATGAAAATAAAAAAAAGTTATAGTAAGGATGAAATGACAAATCTTGGATCTAAGTCCATACAAATTTTAAAAATAAATCTTCAATCGCAGAAATCATTGAAAAATCATTAAGAATTATTTAAAAATGTAACATGTCTCACAGAAAGATTGTGCTTTTCGAAATCTGAAAATAAATGTTTAATCTTTCCCCTATTTCCCCCTTTTTCGTGAGAAAATCACCCTATTTCCCCTTTTTTGAGCTACCTTGAGCAATATATAATTTTTTTAAATCTTTAATTTAAAATGTAACTATTATTGAAACTTTTTTTTCGTTGAAAATTAATTTTTTTTTCAAACTCACAATTGAACTATTCCATTTGTGTTTGAAAATTGATATTTTTTAGTCGAAAATTCAACTATTTGGTTGCAAGTTCAAATTTCGTTCAAAAGTTATATTTTTTGGCAGAAAATTAGTTAAAAATTTAACTATTTGGTTCAAAATATATTTATTTGGTTGAAAAGCTGTCTCTTGGGTTGAAAATCGAACTATTTTGTTAAAAAAATCATTTTTTAAACTGAAAATTGCATTTTTTGATTGCAAATTATTTTTTGTATTGAAAGCTTATATTTTTGAGTTAAAAATTCGAATGTATTGTAAAAAGTTCTTTTTTGTGACTCAAAAATTCAATAATTTGGTATAAATTGTTTTTTTTTTTCATTTCAAAATTAATTTCTTGAAATGAAAATGTAGCAATTCCATTTTTAGTTCAAAGTCGATCTTTTTTATGTTGTAAATGCAAATATTTGGTTGAAAATGTATGTAATTTGTTAAAAATTCGTCCTCTTTTGTAGAAAAATAATCTTCTTGCTTTAAAATTCGACATTTTGTATGACTTTTTTATTAACTAAAAACTGTTTTGTAGAAAATTTGAATTTTCTCTGGAAAATTTAATAGTTTGATAGAAAATTCTGCTAATTGGTCGAATTCTGAACTACTTTGTTAAAAATTCACCGTTTTAGTTAAAGTTTTTTTTGTTTGTTAAAAACTAGGTTTCTCAACTCAAAATTAATGTTTGTTTGAAAATTGACTTTCTAATTGAAAATTCATATTTTCGTGTCGAAACATCAACTGCGTTGTAGAAAATTCTTCTTTCAGGCTTCAAAATTCAACAATTTTGGAGAAAATTCAGTTTTTTTCAATTGAAAATTAATTTTGGAAACGAAAATGTAACTATTCGATTTTTGGTTGAAAACTGATGTTCCTAATTCAACAATTCAACTATTTTATTTAAAAATTATCTTATTTGTGAAAAATTAAAAATTGCGAAATTTAAAAATAAATTTCTTGCTCAGTTACAATTTTTTTTCAAAATGTGCAAAATCTTTTCTGTTTAAAATTCGATTATTTAGTTGAAAATTCATCTTTGTAGGTTGAAAACTCAACAATTTGGTTAAAAAATCAACTTATTTGTTGACAATTTTATTATTTTATTGAAAATAAACTTAAATTAGCTTAAAATTCGATAACTCAGTCAAATTTCAACAAATTCTAAAAAAAATCTCATTACACACGGTGTTAAAGTCGCTTTGATATTATGTATAGCGAAAAAATATTTAATTTTAAAAGTTTCATTCAATTGTTTTTGTTAAGAAAGTTAATCTTCGTGATTGAAAACCACCCCTTTGTTTTATTGTTATTCATTGAAATCTTGTTTTTTCGATGGATGGTTTTCGGTTGAAAATTATTTTTTTTTAGCTGAAAATGTAACTATTATTCCAGTTGAATATTTCATAATTTTAGTTAAACTTTCATCTCTTTGGTTGAACATTCATTTTTTACTAAAAATTTAATTATTCAATATCTGGGTGAAAAATTATCTCTCTTAGTTGAAAATTCGTCTTTTTTGGTGCAAATTACTCTTCTTGGTCAAAAATTCAATTATTATAGTTGAAGATTCATCATTTCGCTTGAAAATTCATCTTTCTGACTTAAAGTTCCACTATTCCAGTTAAATATTCACAATTTTATTTGAAAATTCATCACTTTGTTTGAAAATGCAACTTTCTTTTTGAAAGTTAGTTTTTATTGTTGAAAGTAATTTTTTTTACTGAAAATTTAATTCATACCAATTGAAAATTCTATAGTTGTAGTTGAAAATCCATCTTTTTGGTTAAACATTAATTTTTTTATCTTAAAATTGAATTATTTAAATTTAATCTTTAATTTAAAGTTGAAAATTAAGTTTAAAGTTAAATCCAAAAAGACGAAGTTTTACCCAAAAAGGATGACTTTTCAGCAAAATTTTTTAATTCTTTGCCCAATAGTTACATTTTATCCAAAAATGATGGGATTTCTCTTAAAATAGATGAATTTTTATTCAAAATAAAACAAATTTTCGAAAAATATTTGAATTTTCATCCAGAAAAGTTTCCAGTTGACTTTTCAAGATCAAAATATGAATTTTTTAACGAAAAATAAGTTTCTACGAACAAAATTGAATTTTTCATAAAAAAAGACCAATTTTTCAACTTTCAACCAAACAGATGAATTTTTAATCAAATATTTGAATTCTCCACCAAATAGATGAGTTTTTATTCAAGAAAGATGAAATTTGTTCTAAAACAGATGAATTTTTAATAAAAAAAGACCATTTTTTTTTAAAGTTGAACTTTCATCCAGAAAAGCTTTCAGTTCATTTTTTAACACCAAAATATGAATTTTCAACAAAACAGTTGAATTTTTAACCAAAAAGGATGACTTTTTAACAAAATTATTGAATCTTCTACCAAATAGTTGCATTTTTGTCCAAGAAAGATGAAAGTTCTACTAAAACAGATGAATTTTTAAATTAAGTAAACCAAATTTCAAATAAATAGTTGAATTTTCACCCAAGAAAGATTTCAGTTGCCTTTTCAACACCAAAATATGAATTTTAAACAAGTAAATTTTCTATGAAATAGTTGAATTTTCAACCAAAAAGAATGACTTTTTAACAAAACTGATAAATTCTCAAACAAATAATAAATTTTATAGCTAATAAGACAATCTTCAGGAGAACGAATTTACAAAGAAAAGTAATATAAATATAAATACAAGGCAAATAAATTACCAACAAGACATATTATTTCAGGGTTACCGCAAAACTTCATTTTAAAAATTTCCTCATTTTTTCCAGAATAATTTTTCATTTTCCCTCACCATTAATAATTAAATACCAAAATCTCAAGCTTGTAACATTTTCACCTAAAATATTTTTTAAACGGAATAAAAGAACTTCAAATTAAAATGGATTTTTTATTCAAATTTATTCTGCTTTACAGTTATTCAAAGTTATAGAAATTCGCTGACTTTGGAAGATTTTTTTTCTGAATCCCTGACTTTTCTAAATAAATTTAATACACTTTTTAGTTGTGTTTTCAAGCCAAAAGATTAATTTCCTACCAAAAAAGACTTATTTTCAACAAAGTACATGAATTTTCATCTAAAAAAAATCAATTTTCAACCAAAATTAGACTAGTTAAAATGTCAGAAAAATAGATGTTCAACCATAAAAAAAAACGAATTAAAAAAAATTTCTTTTTCATAACAAAAAATGATTTTTTAACCAAAAACAAAAGAATCAAATTTTCAGTTAAGACAATTTTCAACCCAAAAAAGTCAATTCTGAACAAAATGATTCAATTTTAAACTAAAAAAATCGATTTTAAAACTAAAAATATAATCGTTCAATTTGCAGTTGGAAAAGTGAATTAAAAAAGAAAAACGAGTTTTCAGAAAAATTAATTAATTTTCAACTAAAAATATATATTTTCAAGCTAATATGGAATAGTTATATCTTCAGTTAAAAAAATAATTTTCAACTAAAAAGAAACGAATTTTCAACCGAAGAAATAAATTTTTAATTACAATGATGAATTTTCAACAAAAAATATGAAATTTTGACCAAATAGTGGATTTTTCTATCCAAAAGATGAATTTTGTATCAACAAAAAAAATAATTTTCAACTAGTTTTTTCCAATGAGTGAAATGAATTCTTAACAAAAAATTGAATAAAGTTAATTTTCATTTAAAATGAGGAATCTTCAACTGAACAAATTTAATTTTTAACCAAATACATGAATTTTGAAATAAAAATATAAATTTTCTATCGAAAATAAGGTAGGATAATTTTCAACTGAAATGAGGAATCTTCAACTGAAAAAATTTAATTTTCAACCAAATACATGAATTTTGAACTAAAAATATAAATTTTCTATCGAAAATAAAGTGGGATAATTTTCAGTTAACAAAATAAATTTTTCAACTAAAAATCAAACGAATTTTCAACGAAAAAATTAATTTTTAACTAGTTTTTTTTTTCAATGAGAGAAATGAATTCTTAACAAAAAATTGAATAGTTGAAGTTGATTTCCAACTAAAATGAGGAATCTTCATCTGAAAAAATTTAATTTTTAACCAAATACATGAATTTTGAACAAATATTTTTCAACAAATAATTAAATTTTCACCGAAAACAGATACATTTTCAATAAAATGGTATAATTTTCAACTAAGAAGACTTAATTTCTATCAAAAAAGATAAATTTTTGACAAAAAATAGAAGTTAAATTTTCAGTTAAAAAAAAATAATTCTAAATAAGAAAAATCTCATTTTCTATCAAAAAGATCAATTTTCAACCAATAACATGAATTTCCAACCAAAATTGTGAATTTTAAACCGAATATTTGAATTTTTAACATAAGAAGATAAATTATGAACCAAACACGTACGAGTTAAGTTTTCAATTGAAGCAATCAACTTTCATCTAGAAAACATAATTTTCAACAAAATAATTCAATTTTGAATAAAAGGAAGGTTTTTCAACTAAAATAATGAATCATCAACAAAATAAATGAATTTTAAACAAAGTAGTTCCACTTTCAACTAAGTATTTGAATTTTCTACCGAAAAAGATGAATTCTCAACAAAAAAGTGATATTTTATATTTTAACCAACAAGGATTTTAATTTTATACCAAAAATAGTTGAATTCAACCAAAAAAGATGAATTTTCTACAAATGCATTTATTGTTTAAACAAATATATATCACACTTGATACATATATTTTTACAAAAACATTCTAGAGTGAAAAAAAGATGTACTTTTTTTAAATTACAGAATTGTTACAGGTCAGGTAGTTCTAGAAAGTCAGGGAGTATCAGGGAAAACTTGTCAAAGTTGGGGGATTTTTTTACAAATTAAAGTTGAAACTAATTTTATTATTATGGTTGAAAATCGCAAATATTTGGTGGAAAATTAATCTGTTTTGCTTGAGGATTCAAACCATCTTGTAGAAAATTAATCTTTTTTGGTTGAATTCAACTATTTTTGTATGAAATTAAATTATTTGTTTAAAAATGAAGCTATTCATTTGAAAATGTAACTATGCGGTAGTAAATTAATATTGTTGTTAAAAATTCAACTATATCAATTGAAAATTCAATTATTTGATTGGAAATGGAAATATTAATATGACAGTTATATTATTTGGTTGAAAATTTACTTTTTTGTTGAAAATTCAACTAGTTTTGTAGAAAATCCCGTCTTTTTGGCTACAAAATTTAACAATTTTGTTTAAAAATCGTCTTTTTTAGTAGTACATAAATCTCCTTAGTGAAGAATTAAACTATTGGATAAGAAATTAACTTTTTTGTTGATAATTGAATTATTTTGGTAGGAAATTCCATTTTTTGGTTAAAAATTGAACTTTTTATTTGACAGTTTAAGTATTTGATGGAAAATTAACTTTTCTGTTAAAAACTCTACGATTTTGGTAGAAAATTCCATTATTTATTTAAAAATTAAACTATTCGACAGTTTAACTATCTGGTTGAAAATGAAGTTTTTTTGTAGAAAATTCCACTTTTTGGTTAAAAAGAAAACTATTTATTGGAAAGTGTAACCAATTTTGTTTAAAAGTCGTCTTTTTTGGTAGAAAAAGAATCTTCTTAGCAGAAAATTAAACTAATGTGGTAGAAAATTTCACTTTCTGATTACAAATTTAACCATTTATTTGATAATGTAACTATTTGGTTGTAAATTAACATTTTTGCTAATAATTAATTTTTTTGTAGATATAATTCGTCTTTTTTGTTAAAAATGCAACTACTTAGTTGCAAATGGAACAACTTTCTTAAAAATTCATTTATTTGGTTGATGATTCATCATTTTAGTTGAAAACCCTTTCTTTTGTTAAAAATTAAAATACTTTGTTGAAAATAATGTTTTCTAGATGAGAATAAATTGTTTTAACTGAAAATTTATCTCGTTCATGTTTGGTTCAAAATTTATCTTTTTAAGCTGAAAATTCACATTTTTGGTTTAAAATTCCTGTACTTTATTGAAAACTCGAATTTCGTGGGAGATTATTTTATCTTCTTAGCGACTAATTCATCTGTTTGGAAATTTCTTTAAAATTCAAATATTTGGTTAAAAATTAAAATATTTGGTCGAAAATTCATGTACTTTGTTAAAAATTTATCTTATTGGTTGAAAATGAGATTTTTCTTATTTAGAATTCATTTTTTTAAATGGAAATATATTTTCCATTTTTTGTCGAAAATTGATCTTTTCTCATAGAAATTTAATCTTCTTGGTTGAAAATTATACTATTTCGTTGAAAATTTACTTTATTTTATTGAAAATTATTTTTTTTACTGAAAATTTAAATATTTGTTGAAAGTCCGTCTTTTTTTTTTTTAAAAAAATACTCCTTTTTTTTTTTTAATTATTCTTTTTTGGCATAAAATTCATCTGTTTCGTTGAAAATTTAACTATTTCTTTGAAAATTGATTTTAT
>CAKNXH010055111.1:18534-33100 GCA_932178445.1 Andricus quercusramuli | reverse complement strand
GTTTTTTTTTTTTAGCTGAAAATGTAACTATCATTCCAGTCGATTATTCCATAATTTTAGTTAGCACTTCATCTCTTTGGTTGAACATTCATTTTTTGACTAAAAATTTAATTATTCAATTTTTGGTTCAAAAAATTATCTTTTTCAGTTGAAAATTCGTCTTTTTTTGGTAGAAATTAGTCTTCTTGGTTGAAAATTCATCTTTTTGGTCAAAAATTCAATTTTATTTGAAAATTCACCACTTTGTTTGAAAATGTTACTATTTTTTTGAAAGTTAGTTTTTTTAAGTAATTTAATTTTTTGTACTGAAAATTTAACTTATCCCAATTGAAAATTCTATAGTTGTAGTTAAAAATCTATCTATTTCGAATAAAAATGCAGCTTTTTTTTTAACAAAATAGATACATTTTCAACCAAAGAAGATGAATTCTCAAAGAACAAAATAGATGAATTTTTATTAAAACAGTAGAATCTTCAAACAAAAGGAATAATTTTCTACCACAAAAAGTCGAATTTTGAACAAAATAGATGAATTTTTATAAAATATTTGAATTTCCAACTAAGGAAATATCAATTTTCAACCAAAAATAGAATAGTTTAATTTTCGGTCAAAAACATAAATTTTAAACCAAAAAAAAGTTCGAAAATAGTTCAGAAGAACGAAAAATTCCGCAAAATTGTTAAGTTTTCAACCAAAAAAGATTTTAATTTTAAACAAAAAACAATTGAATTCAAACATAAAAAAATGAATTCTCAAAGAAAAATGTAATAGTTGATATTGCAATCGAAACAGATTTTTATTTCATTTCAAAAACAGTTAAATTTAACCAAAAAATACGAATTTTCAACTAAATAGATGAATTTTTAACAGTTTAGTTCCACTTTCAACCAAATAATTGAATTTTCAACAAAAAAGATGAATGTTTAACAAAGACGTGAATTTCAACCAAAAAGATAAATTTGCTACGAAAAAAAAAATAATTTTTTAACAAAATAGATACATTTTTAAGAAAACAGTAAAATCTTCAACCAAAAAGATGAATTTTCAACCAAATAGATGAATTTTTATAATATAGTTGAATTTTCAACTAAAAAATATCAATTTTCAACCAAAAATAGAATTGTTTAATTTTGATTCAAAAACATTAATTTAAAAAAAAATCAACGAATATGGTTCAATTTTCAACCAAATAGTGAAATTTTCAGCAATTTTCATTTTACAAAAAAAAACGAATTTTTATCAAAACGGTTCAGTTTTCAACCAAAAAAGAGTTTAATTTTACATAAAAAAAATAGTTGAATTTAACCAAAAAGAAAATGAATTCTCAAAAAACAATGTAGTAGTTGATATTTCAACCGAAGCAGATTTTAATTTTAATATAAAAACAGTTTACTTTAACCAAAAAATACGAATTTTCAACAAAATAGATTAATTTTTATCAGAATAATTTAATTTTCAACTAAAAATAGGATAGTTTCATTTTCAGTCAAAAACATTAATTAAAAAAATATAACTTTTTTTAACCAAACAGTAGAATTTTTAACTAAAAATATGAATTTGTAACCAAGAAGATTAATTTTGTACCACAAAAGGACGAATTTCCTACCAAATAGATGAATTTGTATAAAAAATTTGATTTTTCAAATGAAAAAATTAATTTCTAACGATTTAACTTTGAACCAAGTAATTGAATTTTCAACAAAAAAGATTAATTTTCAACCAAAAAGATGAACTTTCAACCAAAACGATCAATTTTCTACCAAAAAAGACGATTTTTCTAAAAGAATAGATGAATTTTTAACAGAATAGTTGAATTATCACCTACAAATATCAATTTTTAACCAAAAATTGAAAATTTCAATTTTCTGTCTAAAACATTCATTTAAAAAATCAATTAAAATAGGTAAATTAGAATAATTTTATTTCACAAAGAAGAACTGTCAACAAAATAGATGAATTTTCAACTAAGAAAATTAATTTTCTACCACAAAAGGACGAATTTTCAACACAATTGATAAATTTGTGTAGAATAGTTGAATTTTCAAATTAAATAATTAATTGTTAACAATTCAGTTTAACTTTTTACCAAGTATTAGATTTTTCTACAAAAATTATGAATTTTCAACAGAGAGATGAAGTTTCAACTAAAAATATAACTTTTCTACCAAAAAAGGACCAAAAAAGGCGAATTTTCAACGAATTAGATTAATTTGTAACAGAATAGTTGTATTTTCAAATAAAAAATATCAATTTTCTACCAAAAATAGAAAAGTCTAATTTTCAGCCAAAAAGCATTTATTTCAAACTAAACAAAAAATTAATTAAAATACTTCAATTTTCAACAAAATAGATGAATTTTCAACAAAATAGTAGAATCTTCAAACAAAAAGCTGAATTTTTAACCAAAACCATTTTATTTCACAAAGACGAACTTTCAACAAAGTAGATGAATTTTTAACTAACAAAATTAATTTTCTACCACAAAAAAAGAAGAATTTTCAACAAAATAGATGAACTTTCAACCAAAAAGATTAATTTTCTACCGAAGAGGACGAATTTTCAAGAATATAGATGATTTTTTTACAGAATATAGTTGAATTTAAAAAAAAAAATTAGTTAAATTTTCAACCAAGTAGTTGAATTTTCTTCCAAAAAGCTTAATTTTCTCCCAAAGAAGACGAATTTTCAACAGATTAAATGAATTTTTAACAGATTATAGTTGAATTTTCAAAAAAATAGCTTCAGGTAAAATTTAATTCTTAATATTAACAAACAAAAATTTAATGTTAAATCAAAAACAGTTAAATTCAACCAAAAAGTCGAACTTTCAACCAAATAGATAAATTTTTAACCAAATAGTTGAATATCCAACCAAAAAGATGAATTTTCAAGCAAGAATATTAAATTTCTACCAAAAAAGACAAATTTTCAACAAAATGCCTGAATTTTTAACTAAGAAAAGATCAAATGTCAACAAAAAATGGAAAAGTTAAATCTTTAGTTAAACAAATTTATTTGCAACCAGAAAAACAGAATTTTCAACCAAGAAAAATTTTTCAGTCAAGAAATAAAAACAATTTCATAAATTCAGCTGCTGAAAATTATTTAAAATTATTCAACTGCTCTAAATTATTCGAATGCTGAAAATAATGCAACTACTGAAAATTAATTAACTGCTGAAAATAATTCAACTTGCTAAAAATTATTCAACTGTTAAAAATAATTAAACTGCTGAAAATTATTCCAAATAATTCAACAGCTGTATTTTGTTCAACTGCTGAAAATAATTTAACTCTTGAAAATTATTCAACTACTGAAAATTACTCAACTGCTGAAAATAATTTAATAATTCAGTTCGCATTGAAGTGGAAACATGAAAAAATTGGGAAAATTGGGGAATAGGAGAGAGCCTGCGATAAATAAATAAGAATTTCAATAATTTACGGATTAAATTTAATAGTTTAAATCAATATTGAAGTTTATTTTTAGTACATCTAAAATAAAAGCTTAGACAACTGTAAATTTTTCTTTAGGCCATTTTTGATGCCTTGTAAAGAATTAAATTGAAATTATTTTTGACAGTTTGTTTTGGATCGAATACCGCTTACAAGGACGGAAAAAATGTTAGTGTCTGAAAATCGGGGTTATCCAATCAGATCGATCGGCTCTGTTCCCAGAGATTATTTTTCAAGCATATCTGACTTCACCTCCGAACATTCATCGACTTCTTTGGAAGCATCTGTATGTGACGACCTCAGCAACAAAAGGCAATCTTTGGACCTGATGGATAGTTTAAACACTAGTATAATTAGTATGACCAAAAGTAGAAAAAAGCAACCTGTAAAAGAGGCTATAATAGCAGAAGACGAACAAGATAGGGACATTTCTCCTCGAAAATCCGTCTCTCTTTCCAGCTCTTTATTAGGTAAGTCTTTTGACAATATATTAATACTTTTTTCAGAAGGTCCGAAAATTCACTGGAAACTTTCTTTCACTTTTTTAAAAATGATGCCCTAAAATTGGGGAAAATGCTGTTCCTGCACAAACTTATTCTACACAAAATATATTGTACACAACGTAATTTTTACTGATTTTTTTTTAAATCTGCCAAATTAAAAAATTGGCTTAAAATCTTCCAGATTCTTCTTTGGCATTTTTAGAAATGTTTTGAAATCTTTTCAAATCTTCTTAAATAATCTCTCAAAATTAATCTTTCGTAATAAAAAATCATTTTAATTTTTCCTAGTAACCTAAATTTTGTTTTCATTTTCGTTAAACCTTACAAAATTCTTAAAAAATCTTAATAAGTCTTAATTCTTTTTGAATCGTTTCAAAAATTCTGAATATCTCTTAAACTTACTCAAATTTTTTTTTTCAAAATATGTAATATGGAAAAATTGAAAATTATTGCTTCAAAATATTTATACTCTTTTTAGAAATTTGAGGAAATAATTAAAAATATTTTGTAATCTTGTTCAATTTTTTCATTCTCTTGACACCCTGAAAAATTCAGTGTACCTAAAATTGTTTTAAATCTTTTAAAATTAAAAAAAAAGATCTCAAAGTCTTCCATATTCTTTTTCCACACATTTTGAAATCTTCAAAACTTAAAATTATTCTTTTAAAATAATACCTAAACAATTTAAAATTTTCCCAGAAATCTTGAATGAAATTTCATCTCCTGAAATCTTTCATAATTATTAAAAAACTTCCAATTTTTTTTCGTATTCTTCAAAATAAATTTTTGCCCATAATTTAATTTTTCTTATCTCTTTGAACATGAAAGAAAGTTTACAAATTATATTGTGGTAGAAAAATGTTATGGACAGGATTATTTCCCATTATTAAACAATCATTTACAATTTAAATTTTCTCTTCTATCAATAATGTTTATAAACATTTAGAATTACATTTTATGATGAAGTAAAATTATTTATTTAGAAATTATTTTATTTTTATTTATTTGAAATATTCTAGGGTATTTTAAAAGATTCACATAAATTTTTTATTTGTTTCAAAAAGTTTAAGGGATTTCAAAGACTTTGAAATATTTTATACTATTTTGAAGGATTACAGGGCATTTTCAATAGATTGCAAGAGATTTTCAATTATTGTTTATAATTTATTTGGACTTTGCCCTGAATTCTCATTAATGTATCTTGCATTCTTTTAAAAAAAATTAATTCTTCTAAATTCACTGAATTCTATTCAATTCAATTAATTTTTAAAAAGTTTTTGTTTAATTAATCTTGAATTCTTTTAAACTCACCTTAAATTCGTAGACATTTCATCAAATTCTGTTGAATTCCTTTGAATTTTTCTAAGCTCGTTTCAAACTTACTAAATTTAATAGATTTTTCCATATTTTCAATAAATTTTTCTCAATTCATTTTATTTTTTTAAACTTACTTTAAATTTTTATGAATTTCATCGAATTCTTCCCGTTTATGTTAAATTCCTCTAATTTCATTCCAATTTTACGGAAGTCATTGGAATTTTTTTGATTTTCATTATTTATTTCAATTCATTTGAATTCTTTTCAAATTAATTTGAATTGTTTTGAAATCTGACGAGTTCATCCTGAATTTTTTAACTCCTGTGAGGCCTAGGGTGGTACCAAAGAATTATTATTCTGATTTTTTAAAGTCTCACCCCCTCTTTTTGTGTCTTTTGGTGAAGAAAAATGTTAAAAAAGTGTTAAAATTTAACTAAGTCCTCGAATTTTAAAAAGAATCGTGAAAACTTTACAACGATGATTGTAAAACTACCATGTTAGCAGTACAAACCCTGCAAATTTTTAAAAATATAATTTACCCCTAATTTTGCAAAAAAAAACACCCTTTAAGACACTAAAAAGTAATTTTAAGTGTCTTTTTTTAATTTTATGAAAGTAAAATGAAAATTCAAGTGGCAAATTATATAAAAAAAACTCATTCTACAAATATGAAAAATAGTGCGCTTAAAATAAACATTTTTCACCCTTAATAACCCATAAAAAATTACATTTTCTTTCTGTAAAACTGATTATTAAAAATATTTAATATAAATTGCTTTATATTGAAAGAAAAAGTTTTAACGAAAGAAAATGTAATTTTTTATGGATTATTAAGGGTGAAAAGGAGAAAAATGTTCATTTTAAGGGAACTATTTTTCATATTTGCAGGGTGCACAGTCTTCCCCTTTTTTTCTTAGTTTCCCCTTTTTTCTTGAAATTCCCCTTTTTTCTCCTATTCTCAAAAAACTTCCCCTTTTCCCCTTTTTTCTTAAAATATACGATATCAGAAATTGTACACATTATTGAATAATAATTAGAGCAATTATAGCATTCAAATAAATTATTTATGGATAAATAAGGTACACGTTTCAAGTGCAGACCATCAAAAATAAATGCTCTTAAAAATTTGATACAGTACTTTTTAAATAAGTATTAGAAGAGTAACACGTTTTAGTTTAAATGTACAAAGTTAAATACTTAATTAAAAAATGGAATATATTCGGAAGTTCAACTATTTTGTTGCAGGTTCAATTTTCGTTCAAAATTTGTATTTTCTGGCGGAAAGTTGGTTAAAAATTTAACTATTTGGTTACAAATATAATTATTTTGTTGAAAAGCTATCTTTTTGGTTGAAAATCAAACTACTTTGTTAAAAATTAATTTTTTCAAACTTTACATTGCAATTTTTGATTAAAAGTTATTTTTTGTATTGAAAGCTTATATTTTTGAGTCAAAAATTCGAATACATTGTAGCCAGTTTTTTTTGCTCAAAAATTCAATAATTTGGTAGAAAATTGTTTTTTTTTTTACTGGAGAATTAGTTTCTTCAAATGAAAATATAGCAATTCCATTTTTGGTTCAAAATTGATCTTTTTTCTTTTGAATTTTTTTTCTTTATTGACTAAAAAATTTTTGTTGGTTGAAAACTCAACTCTTGTTGAAAATTCGTGTTTCCGGATTAAAGATTCAACTGTTTTTTAGAAAATTTGGATGTTCTCTGGAAAATTCAATAGTTTGGTGGAGAATTCAACTAATTGGTCGAATTTTGAACTACTTTGTTAAAAATTCATCATTTCAGTTGAAGTTTTTTGTTGTTGTTGTTAAAAACTAGGCTTTTTAACTAAACATTTTAATTTTTGGTTAAAAATTAACCTTACAATTGAAAATTTATATATTTTGTTGCATTGTAGAAAATTCTTCTTTCAAGCTTCAACACTTAACAATTTGGGCGAAAATTCAGTTTTTTCAATTGAAAAATATTTTGAAACGAAAATGTAACTATTCGATTTTTGGTTAAGAACTGATGGCTTCATTCAACAATTGAACTATTTTATTCAAAAATTATCTCACTTGTTGAAAATTTTGAATTGCGAAATTAAAAAATTAATTTCTTGCTCAGTTAAAGTTTTTTTTTGAAAATGTGCAAAAAAATGTTGTTTTTTTTTCTTTTGATTGAGTCATATGCACACATTTTAAAAAAAGTTGAATATGTCGGACCTGGAATGTATTCAGCTTGAACCAAAGAACTTTTTTTTTTATTTTGGTTTTTCGGAAAAAAATTTTTGTCGTGAGCTAGGCTTTTTGGGATTTCATATCTTTTTTGCGATTTTGGAACGTTTTAAACACCACGAAAAAAAAAGGTTTCCCATGAATAAAAAATAATAACATGTTTCTATGGTTCAAACTGAAGAAATTTAAGGTTCGAATCAATCCAAAAAACTTGTTTTAGTACATTTAAAAAAAAATTTTAAGAAGGCAATTTTTTTTTAATTATTACAATTTTTAATTGTAAATTTCAAAAAGAGAACAGAAGATATTTACCGATTAAAAAATTTGGTTCTTCACTTATTTTGGATGTCGACCCACAAATTTTGATCTCTTAGCTTAAACGATTCGATTAATTTCAGTATTTTTACTTCGCTTTACTGAAGAGAGTAGTTTTAAATTTACATTGAAAGTATCCAATTTTTGAAAATAAATTAGGAAAATTTTTTTTCACAAAAAGACAAAATGAGGGAGTGAGACTTTAAAAAATCAGAAAAATATTTTTTTTTTTACCACTCTTTGAGGCCTGATATCTGTTATTAGCCTATCGCTCTAATTTTTAATTTATCCGCAGAATCCTCCATGGACCATTTGGAAACGAAGAAAAAAATTGTCGCACTCAGGGAAAAGTTTGGTGTAAATAATTGGTTGAGTAACCCAGCAGGAACTGTTGCTATTCAAAATATCATGGGAATTGAGAATCAAGTAAACGTAGTGCCTTCGTCTTCACCGATTCCTTCAATACTAATTTTAGATACAGCACAAAATTCAAACGAAGAAAAATCTATCGATAGCCCTGATAAAAGCGCAGCAGATGATGTACCTGTCATTGATGAAAATGTTCAAGAAACTAGACCTGTCAGTCTCGAGGTTGCTGTAATCGAGACAAATCAAAAAGTTCGAGAACCTGAACCTGCCTACAATCCTGAAGAAGGTAAAATATAAGAAAGTTTTTTTTATTAATCTTGGTAGGATAATCAAAGTTTAATCAGGTATGGTAATTATAGTTCAATCAATTTTTAACTAAAAAAGAAACAAATTTTTATTAAAATCAAACTTTCAACCAAAGAAATGAATTTTTAACCGAAATAGATGAATTTCCAAACATAAGCACTACCAAACATATATGAATTTTCAACGGAAAAAGATAAATTTTTAAGCAGAAGTACAATCAATTATAAAAAAAAAATAGTTAAATTTTGAGCCAAAGACAGATTTTTCAACAAAAAGGCGAATTTTTACCCAAAAAGATTAATTTTCAACAAAACGAGACGAATTTTAAATCAAATATGCAAATTTTCAGCCAAATGGTTTATTTATCAACTAAAAAAATCATCCAAGAATCGAATACATATTTAAATTCTCATTTAATTAATTTACAACATCAAAAAATTAATTTTCACCAAAATAGTTGAATTATCAACAAAAACAAAATTAATTTCGAACCAGAAAGATGATTTTTCAAACCAGAAGACAAATTTTCTAGCAAAAAGATAAATTTTCAACTAAAAAATACATTTTTTAACTGATAACTTCAGTATAAAATAATATACATAATTTTATGAATTTTTAATGAATATAACAGACTTTGCAGTAGAAGAAAAATGTACAGAAATATCAGAATTCAAACCCGAAACGCTACAAAAGAAAATGTTTAAATTAACAATTCTATTTTAACAATTAACATTTTATATGTATAATATACAGTTAAGAAATATTGATTTTTTTAGTTGAAAATTTGTCTTTTTTTTTGAAAATTTGTTTTGTTTTTGTTGAAAATTCAACTATTTTGTTGAAACTCCTTTTTTTGTTCATAAGTTAAGAATGGAACTATTTTATTGAAAATTCTTTCTTTTTTTTAGTTCAAAATTATTATTTTAACTGAAAATTAAAGTATTCCTCTTTTTAAAGTTATGTTTTTCAGTAGAAAATTCCCCCATGTGGTTGAAAATCCATGTATATTTTGTTAAAAATTCGTCTTTTTTGGTAGAATTTTTTTTTAAATTAATTTTCTAACTATACCATTTTTGGTTGAAAATTTTTTTCAGCCAAATTAATTAATTTTCAACTAAAATATAAATTTTCAAGCTATCTTCAGTTTAAAAAAATTAATTTTCAACTAAAATTAAACGAACTTTCAACCAAAGAAATTAATTTTTAACCACAATGATGAATTTTTAACCAAAAATATTAAATTTTGACCAAATAGTGGACTTTTCAATCCAAAAGATGAATTTTCTATCACCAAAAAAAAACGAATTATCAACTAAATAGTTTTTTTTCGGTGAAAGAAATGAATTCTTAACAAAAAATAGAATAGTCAAATTTTCTACTAAATAGATAATTTTTTAAATAACAAGATTACATTTCTGTCAAAAAAGGTAAATTTTCCACAAAAAATGGAATAGTTGAAGTGAATTTTCAAATAAAATAATGAATCTTCAACTAAAAAAATTTAATTTTAATCCAAATACATAAATTTTAAACTAAAAAGGTCAATTTTCCACCAAAAATAAAGTAAGATAATTTTGAGTTAGTAAAATTAATTTTCAACCAAAAAACAAACGAATTTTCAACAAATAGTTGAATTTTCACCAAAAACAGATACATTTCCAACAAAAAATAAAATAGTTATATATATTTATTTATTTATTTATTCATTCATTCCAAATACAAATGTGTGTTTAAAAACAAAATAGTTAAATTTTCAGTAAACAAATTAATTTTCAATAAAATTAAAGTAAATTTTCAACTAAGAAGATTAAATTTCTATCAAAAAAAGATAAATTTTCAACAAAAAATGAAACAGTTACATTTCCAGTTAAAAAAATTTATTCTAAATAATAAAATACTCATTTTCAACCAAAATGATAAATTTTTAAATTTTCAACTAATAAGATGAATTTTCTACCAAAATAGATGAATTTTCAAATCAAAGTACATGAATTTTCAAATATATATTTGAATTTTTAAAGGAATTTCTAGCCAAAAAGTTGAATGTACGAGTTAAGTTTTCAGTTAAAACAATTCATTTTCATCTAGAAAACATAATTATCAAAAAAATAATTAAATTTGGAACAAAAAAAAAGTTTTTTTCAACTAAAGTAATGAATTATTAACCAAATAAATAAATTTTTAACAAATTAGTTCCATTTCCAACTAAGTAGTTGAATTTTCTACCACAAAAGATGAATTCTCAACGAAAAACGTGATATATTTCAACCACAAAAAGCATTTTAATTTATACCAGAAATAGGTGAATTCAACCAAAAAAGATCAATTTTCTACAAAATGATTTGATTACTGGTAGAAAATGAATCTTCTTGGTTGAAAATTTATATTTTTTGTAGGAAATCCCACTATTTGGATAAAGAAATTAATCTAATTTGTTGAAAATTCATCTTTTTTGTTTGAAAAATAATCTTTTTTAGTTAAAACTTCAACTATTTGGGTGAAAATGCATGTATTGTGTGGAAAATTCGTCTTTCTGGTAGAAAATGAATCTTCTAGCTTGAAAATTTCCCTTTTTGGTTAAAAATTCCACTATTTGGATAAAAAGTTAATCTATTCAACAATTTGTTTGAAAATGAATCTTTTTTACTTGAAAAATTAACTTTTTAGTTGAAGATGTATGTACTTTGTGGAAAATTAAACTGTTTGCTTGAAATTTTGGTTTTCCGGTTGAAAATTTCTTTCTTTGGAAAAATAATTCATCCATTTTGTTGAAATTTCATCTTTTTGGTTGATTCAACTGTTTTTCATTCAAAATTTAAATATTTTTGGGCTTAAAATTCAACTAATCAGTTGAAACTTGGACTTATTTGTTAAAAATTAATTTTTTCGGGAAAGATTCAGTTTGGATAGAAAATTCAATTGTTTTATAGAAAATTCGTCATTTTGGCTCGAAAATCCAACAATTTGTTTGAAAATGAATCTTTTCGTTTGAAAATTTAACTTTTTGATTAAAGACTTGAACTTATTTGTTAAAAATTATTATTTTTTTTTTCATTTAAGATTCATCTCTGGTAGAAAATTTAACTGTTTTAAAATTCTTCTTTTTGGCTGGTAAATTCAACAATTTGTTTGAAAATTTAAATTTTTGGTTGAAGATTTATGTCTTTTTTCTTAGAAAATTAAGTTGAAAACTTATTTATTTTTGCTTGAAAATTCTATTATTTGGATAAAAAATGTATCTATTTCGTTGACATTTCTTCGTTTTGGTTGAAGTATCAACTATTACATTTTTCGTTGAGAATTCATCTTTTTTGTTAAAAATTCAACTATTTGATTGAAAGTTAAACTTCTTTGTTGAAAATTCATTCTTTTTGTTGAAGATTCATTCTTTTTGTTGAAGATTCATCTTTTTGATTGGAAACTTAACTATTTTCATATTTTTGGTTGAAGTATCAACTATTAAATTTTTCGTTGAGAATTAATCTTTTTCGGTTAAAAATTCAACTATTTGGTTGAAAGTTGAACAACTTTGTTGAAAATTCATTCTTTTTGTTCAAGATTCATCTTCTTGATCAAAAATTCAACTTTAATAATAATTAATATAATTTTAAGATAATTTTGTCTGCTTATAGAATTAGGTGACTTGTACCTGGTTCAAAAGAAGAAGAACGAACACGATCTTGAAGAGGTTTTCCTAATCGTGACTCCTGAGTAAGTTTCTCTCCTATAAAAATTTCTATTCTCAGGGTGGCGACTTGACCCGGAAAAGACCGGGAATTTAATTCAAAAACCGGGAATTTACTTCTGATCGCAGTAAAGTTCAAGTTTACATTATTTAAATAATTTTGTCATTTTTTTTTGACATTTGTTATTAGTTGTTTTCATGCTTCCAAAGAGTTTTTATTGCAATAAGAAATTAAGAATACACTTTAAAATACTTAATATTAATAAACAATTTGACCGTGAAAACTCGAGAAATGATCGCTACCTTTTTAATAATTAAAAAGAGAGTTAAGCATACGATTTAAAGAATGTAACATTCCTTGAGTCTGATTTTGTTTATTTTTAAATATATCTATACTTTATGAGAAAAAAGATTTTTTTCCCCATTGTAAGAAAAACCTTTTGAATTTTTTTCTCTGACTTGAAGTTTGATATCGAATTGATGATATTCTAAACATACAGAAGCAATAATTTTTTCAAAAAATGGATTTATTTATTCACTTGGAACAGGGAATTTTTTAAAAGAATTATAATTCGGATTTAGAAGAAAGGAATTTAAAAGAATTCCTGTTACAAGGCAGAATTTGCCACGATTTGAAAGTTCCATGTTCCAAATTTTTGATCGAGAAAGTACTTGAAGTAGTATTTAGAGTAGAAGTAGTATTTCAAAAAAGAAATATTGCTAAATTATAACAGAAAATTCTGTTACATTGTTTGTTGTGAATTAATATTTTTTTAGTTAGAAATGCACCTGCTTGGTTAAAAGTTAAACTCTTGTTGGAAATTAATTTTTTAAACTAAAAATTTAACTATTGTAGTAGAAAATTGAACTATTTTGCGGAACATCCGTTCTTTTGTTGTTAAGAATTAGATTTTCAACAGAAAATTTAATTATTCAATTTTTGGTTGAAAATTGATCTTTTTCAGTTAAAAATTCAACAAAATTTCTCTTTTTTATTTAAAAATTCAACTATATCGATGAAAATTCACGTATTTTGTTAAAAAATCTATTTTTTTCGTAGAAAATTATCTTTTTCCTTAAAAGTGAATCTTCTTGTTTACAAATTCTTCTTTTCGGTTAAAAATTCAACTATTCCAGTTAAATTTTTATCATTTCAGTTGAAAATTCATCTTTTAGGTTGGAAATAGAATTACTTGGTTGAAATTTAAACTCTTTTGTTAAAAATTAATTTTTGTTCTTGAGGATTCATCATTTTAATTAAAATTCATTTCTTTGTTTGAAAAATGAGCTATTTAATTGAAAACTTGTTTTTTCTTTGGATGAAAAGGAATGTTTTTGCCAAAAATTGAACTATTTTGTTGAAAAATTGTTTCTTTTTCGGTTGAATTTTTTTATATACCGAAACCGTAACTATTATTCCAGTTTAATATTCCATAATTTCAGTTAAAAATTCATCTGCTTGGTTGAACATTCATTTTTTGACTAAAAATTTAATTATTCAAATTTTGGTTGAAAAATTTTAAAAATTAAAATTTAAAATTTAAAATTAAAATTATATAATTAAAATTTTAAAAATTTTAGTTTGAGATTTCGTCTTTTTTGATAGAAATTAATCTTCTTAGTTAAAATTCATCTTTCTGGTCAAAAATTCAATTATCCTCGTTGAAAATTTATCATTTTAATTGAAAATTCATCTTTCTGGTTTAAAATTCAACTATTCCAATTAAAGATTTCCAATTTTAGTTGAAAATTCATAACTTTATTTTAAAATCTAAAAATTTTTTTAAAGTTAGTTTTTTTGTGGAAAATAATTTTTTTATGTGTAAATTTAACTGATTCCAATTGAATATTCCATATTTTCTATTTGTAAATTCATCTGTTTGGCTGAATAGTAATTTTTTAACTTAAAATTTAATTATTCAAGTTTTGGTTGACAATTCACCTTTTTTAGTGAAAATTATTCTTTTTTGGTTGAAAATTAAATTCTTTCAGTTTTAGTTTCATTGTTTTAGTTGTAAACTCATTTTTTTGGTTTAAAATTCAATTATTCCGGTTTTAGATTCATCATTTTAGTTGAAAATTCATCAGTTATGTTGAAAATTTAACTATTTTGTTGAAAATTCGTTTTGTTAAATTTATTTTTTGTTAAAAAATGATATTTTTAGTGTAAAGTGTAAGTATTAAAATAAAGGTTTGCATTGGAAATAAAATTACTTTGTTGAAATTTAAACTCTTGTTAAAAATTATTTTGTTGTTGAAGATTCATTTCTTTGTTTGAAAAATGTGAAATTTAATTGGAAACTTGTTTTTGCTTTGAATGAAAAGGAATGTTTTTGCCGAAAATTGAACTATTTTGTTGAAAAATTGTTTCTTTTTCGGTTGAATT
>CAKNXH010055109.1:0-10687 GCA_932178445.1 Andricus quercusramuli | reverse complement strand
CCCCCCCTGGCTACGGCCTTGTTTAAGCGCAATATTCCGCAAAATTATTCTTATTGCATTTGCATGGGGTAGTATTTGAGGGACCATCAAAGAGGATCAGGGATGGGGGGGGGGGGGGAGAAAAAATGTATGATGGATTCGTGTTCCTTAGAGACTGTTCAATACTTTATCATACATTTTCACGTTTTGGACGAAATCTACAAAAACATGTTTTTTCCTTTTTTTTGGCAACCTGACAAAATGGAGGGGCAGGGGAGGTGTCACAAAATAAGTCCGAAATTTGTATTGTTTGACCACCCTAGATGGCACTAGTAGTAAAAGTGGTGAGCAAAATATTTTTGTAACAATAGAGAGCATTTTGCTCACTGGTGAAAACATTTCGCTCACCGATGTTGGGGATTTTGCTCATCGCCTTTGTGCACGATGCGGAATCGACCATTTTCGATCTCTGAAAACGGTGGCCAAGCGAGGGTTTTGCATGTATATGTGAAAAAATATATTTTTGAATGAACTGAGTAATTGAAGGAACTTTTGAGCATGAATGAAAGTAATGTGGGCTTCCAACATCAAAATATTAATTTTCCTCGCTTTTTCAGTGCCTATTGCCTATATATTCGTTATGCTACATCAAAAGGGCGTATGTGTCGTCAATAGGGTACTACATACCCTGTATACCCTGTACCCTGGTACGTATACCCTGTATACGGTAGAGACTCGCAGGGCTCAGTTAATAGAAAAGCGGATTTGAAAGAGTCAGAAATGAAAGCCCCGTTTCATGACATTGACGGTTTTCAAAAGTACTTCCGCTTTAACTCGACTGTATTAATTCTCCAATAAACAGGATCTCTGTTATATTTCGCATTATGAAAAAAATGAAATTAAAAGTTTTTAATTGGAATATTTGAGTACTGTGCTGTTCCCACCTGCTCTAATTTTTCTGCCCTTGATAATTAAGCACCAAAGCTTTGGTAAATATTATAAATGCTTTCATATTGTGATTTTATAATAATAATAATAAAAAAGACGGGAGAAATAAAAAAGGGAAGGAAGAGGATTTGGTTAGTGGCTTTTCTTACTTTCCTTTCTTTTTTTTTTCATTTTTATCCAAAGAAACAATTTTTTTTTAAATTACAATAGGAGCTTTTTGTGGTGGCTGCCCTTCAGTCGTTAGATTCTTGTTTTATTTTCAGGAATCATATACATCAACTTGAGTATTGGACGTTAAATAGGATTTTGAATTTGATTTTTAATCTTATTTAAAATTCTTAAAATTCTATTTGAATATTATTCTGCCGTCCTGATGAAGAAACTGCACAACCTCTTTGGAACGAACCAATATATTGCGAGAGATATTCAATGAATTTTTCAAAAGAAAAGTAACGTTCTTGGTTAAATGGCACATGCCCTATTCAATAAAACTAGAACAAATTGTTAATTTCAATTATTGACATGCAAAACTTAGATATGTGAGATAATAATTCCAGAGATGAGGTCCTCATCTCTGATAATTCACAAATTCGGCAAGAACCCGTACTCAAAAACACACATGTGCAGATGCGCTGTTGAGTCACGATTTAGCCTCCAAAAACTCCGACTCTCCTGATGGAGAAACTCAACATCTACACTTTTCTAAAAACTAATGAATAATAAAATTATGATAAAACCACGAAGAACTAATAAGGAGACTGATATCTCCGTGCATGCGATTTGTTAGGAGCAACGGCACCGTAAGTGCCAGGCCTGTAAGTAGTAATCACCCTACAGTGAGTGCGCAAGCGCACCGTGTCCTTGCATGCCTTCTTCACACGTACGTGAAAGTGCAAGTGAGAGAGCTTCTGAAAATAGAGTATGTTTGTTGATCAGCATTCGAATGATACGAAATGAATCCAGAAATAACATTTTTAATATTTGTGAAAGAAGTGTGAACCCATTTTATATATTTTTCATTTTTTTTTAAGGTGGATTATCATTAAATTGATATATTTGTGCAATTCATACAGGCGAAAGAAGATTACGCGATCCTCTCTCTTATTTTAGCGGTCGAAATACCAACTTCGTAATCTAATTCTATACTTACCACTTTTGTGGTGCACTTCTTTCGCAAGCTGAAAAAACACTTTTTATAAGTGAGTATAAGTAGCTTTTTCATACGTATAATTTCTTTCACAGCACAAAAAAAATTGCCGGTTGCAAAAAGAAAACAAACTCTACTAACCAGCTTAACATACTTTATTCTGTTTACTTTCCAAAGCTGTCCCACTCGCTTTTTTCCTGTGCGTGAGAAGAGGAGACGTTGCGGTTGCGCCCTCACAAAAGACCCTAATAGCACGGAAAGTTCCGAGGACGTTCCCGGAACGTGTAAAATGTCCGCCGCTTGGGAACGTTCCACTGGAACGTTAAAAACATAAATTAACGTTATTTTTATTATTATCATTAAATATCGTGTAAACCGCATGTGATAGGTCAAAATCGATGTCAGTTTATGATACGGATATCATATTATAGTGTAGTATATACGGTACTCAAAATTCAAAAATTACATCCATTTTTACCTATCTCTTACGGTTTATGAGATAATTGTTGTTAAAAATAACAATAATGGAAAGTTCCCCTCAGGTCCCAGTGGAACATTCCCAAGGGGCGGACATTTTACACGTTCCCGGAACGCTCCGTGCTATTAGGGGAGTGATTACGACTTACAGGCCTGGCACTTACGGTGCCGTTGCTCCTAAGAGGTCCGGAAAAATTTCCCATGACAGTTCGGCCTCGTTATTATTTCTTCGTGGATAAAACTAATAATCCAATCATTAAAAAGGACGTGGTGCCATTTTCGATTAATATCTGGAAACAATCTCGAAACTATTGATGTCGGGAAACCTGTAGGCATGCAGAATAGACATAAGGAGCCCAAAGTTCTGTACATTGACTTCACCAAAAACGGGCATTTTTCTGTCGGATTACAATAACTCAACGAAATGCTAGATCTTCTCGAGCGCGGCGCTAATGTGGTACGCGTAACGATGGCCGCCGTCATGGTCCATGTAAATATAACCTGTGATATAACCCTAAACAAAAATATAAAATTTCGTAAATAGCTAAAACAATTTGTTGAGACATTTAAAGAATATTGGAATGTAAAAACTGTTATATTCAAGTGGAAGTCTGATATCAGTTCTGTGATGTGCATTCGTACAAGATTGAAAACTGATCAGTTATATACTTATTGTTTTCCATATTTGTGCAAAAAACCTGAAGTACCTACCACGTCCATTGCAGGATCACTTCAATTACATGGAATCACCGATATTCCGAGATAAGTAAAATAAATTTCCTGCGTTTTAATAATAATTTATACATTCCCTAGTAGCAAGATAACTGCAGAGTGGCGCAAGCTGGGCGCCAGAAAAAGAAGAATCTGTTTGCAGCCTGGTGCCCGGCTGGTTTCGCTTTGGCGTGCCGTTCTGGCACCAGAGTCTGGTGTAGCAGATCCTGGCCCAGACTGGTCATGATATATACCAGACAAAATTAAAATAACGTAAAATGGTACTAAACAGGTTTCTGTAATAGTTTTACTCTATATTTGAGCCCTTTCTGGGAGAATATTCTGCGGAGACGTCACAACATTAGACACATTGAAATATTAAAAACATAACCTGTTGTCGTATAAGCTTGCATGCTTGCATGTTTGGTCATACTTGTGAATCGTTCAAATTTCCGATTGCTAGATTTAAAATTTCATTATTTATATCCTACATTAATTATTAGTGTTTAAACTAAATACCAGAATCTGGTTCCTTTATTCATCAGATTCTGTTTTTCGTCTGGTCTGATCATTTCTCCCGCCAGTCTGGTTAACTATAGGGAGCAGATGCTGAGACAGACTCTGGCGTCTGTCATACAAGGCAGACGTTGCTACTAGGGTTTCTATGAAAACCACATTGATGGTAAATTGTATAAGATGTCAACATATATGGCGGCCATTTTTCTACGTGCAACACTAGCGCCATAACTCGGACTGTATTGTAACCCTCTTTATACGACAAAAATTTGCTTATTTTCGGTTACATTACTTTGGTCTCCTCCCAGTAAACACGAAGACATCTTAAAGAGCTCTTTACGACATCTTCTTAAAGATGAACGACATCTTCGAAGATATCCCATAACGAAGCTTTAAAGAGTCTTTAAGGTTTAGCTATTACCATCGTAAAGAGCTCTTCGGGATATCGTAACGATGTCTTTAAGATAGAAATAAGACAAAATAACGAGAATTCATAAGATTACTTGAAGATATCGTTATTTTACATGCAGCTGGGGGGTTACGTACTTAGTCCTGCAACTTTAGGTTTATCTCGACTATTTATCAGTTGTATATAAATGACTTTAAATTTAAAAACTTGCAATTTCTGTGTTTTGTATACACAGAAGTGCCTGTTTTTTAATTTAAAGTCATTTATACATAACTGATAAATAGTCGAGATAAACCTGAAGTTGCAGGACTAAGTACGTGACTGCCGAGAATTTTTAGTTGCATTCCAGGCTTGACATTTTGAGGTACTGCAGGTCTATCTTTATTATTTGATTGTTTACACTTAACAATTTTAACTTCTCTAGGCGATGAAGAAAGAATTGAGCTGTTTCCCATTCTCTCCATTTCATTTTATGAGAACATGAGAGAGCTAGAAAGAGGTATTAGAGGTTAGGAACACGACTTGCTGGATAAATCACGTTTAATATTTAGAAAATGTATAGGTACGTTTACTTCCTGATTCACTTTTCTTTTCACAGACTTTTTAAACACTGAATGTACAGGTTGGGAATACATAACGAGGAATACATGACGATATAATTTTAATTATTTATCAATTCTCCATATCGCACACCACGTGCTTTTTTTCTTTAAAAAATGTATCGTTAACGATATCTTGAAAGATGTCTTTAAGTTATCTCTGAAAATACATCCCGCGCTTTTCTACAAATTTTCTTAAAGACATCAAAAGACGTCTTTAAGAAACCAGTTTCAGATATCATTGAAAAACTTCTTGACGATGTCGTGAATATATCTTTTGGTAATTTCTGTAAGAGCTCCTGCGAACGATAAAAATAACGATATCTTAAAGTTATCCCGTGTTTACTGGGCTTATGTCTATTCTCCATGCCTGTAGGTCGTGACTGAATGAAGCTTTCATTTTTTTCCCGTTAAAAAAAGTCTGCAAACTTCAGGTTTGAAAAAATGTAAGGTTATCTTAATACTATGTTAAATACTGATAATAAAATTGAGCTCTCCAGCCATTTGAAATAAAAAATATAATTTCGTCAATTCAAGAAACATAACATATAGTATCCAAGTAGCCAAAGTTAGTCAAAATACATTTTTCAAACTACAGTATTAAAAGAGGGATCGCATATTCCCTTAACCATAAAAAGGTCTAATTTTTAAAAACACTTACCAATCTATGACGTCGGCTTAGCTAGGAAAAATATGTTTTTCATAAACTCGATTAAAATTAAAAGCTGCATTTTCAATATTTAAACTAACCTATAAAGTTTATACACTACACTCTGTTGAAAATGGAATATTTTATCATATTAGCGATGAAATATTCTCAATTTTTATAGATTTTTGAAAATTATAAAGTCTCAGCTCAAAAATTTTTGATAATATTTTTCAGAAGACAAAGAGATTTTTTTAGTTCTGATTGTGCAGATATCTAAACAAAAATCTGTAGAAATAATGAGGAAAGTTTATTCGAAACTTCTGATATGAAAAGGTTTTAGACTCATTTCGATATTAAAACAAAAATTCAGATTACTGTATAAACTATTTAAATTTTCCAAATGGAATGATGAATTAAATATTTCAGCAGTCAACATATGTATATTTGTAGTCAAATATGATTTTTACTTAATAAATGGAAACTATGCTTCAAGGCTAACCTATCAGCTTCAAATAAAGTAACCCAAAAGCTCGCCCAAAAGCTAGTCGTGAAACGTAATTTTTTATCATAGTCACGATTAAATCTTCTCACTCCGTTTAGCTTTTTAAAAAATTAAAAGATTCAGTTCAGAAACTTTATGTAGTAATTTTTAGGAGTCAAGAGATGTCTTATTTAATTTTATGAAATTTATTCAAAAAATTTTTTCTCATCCATAATTGAAAATCTAAGAGTTATTTACCAGATCTTTTAGAAATTTTAAAATTATTCAACATTAACTGTACTTTATAGTTTTGTTTTTTGAACATTTTTAAGCTACTGGATGAATTATTTTAAATTTTCCATCAAAAATAAAATCTTATATTACCATTACAATATTATTAGATATTTCCATTAGAATTTCAAATAATTATACAGCCACACAAAAAAAAATCTTTTTCCGGATCTGGCGGTCAGACCATGCTTACTATATGTTTTTGGGGTCGCTGAATCTGAATCCGAGGTCCGAAAAACTCCAGCACGTCAGGGTTCTGAGATAACCTCAAAAAACCTAACAAAAAATCTTTTTACGAGTCTGGAGGTCAGACCATGTTTACTATATGTTTTTGGGATCGCTGAATCCGAATCCGGAGTCTAAAAAACCCCAGCAGGTCAGAGTTCTGACATACCTCAAAAACCTCATAGAAAATCGTTTTCTCGCTCTGGAGATCAGACGATGTTTAATATATGTTTTTTGGGGTCGCTGAATCCGAATCCGAGGTCCGAAACCTCCCAGAACGTCAGCGTTCTGACATAACCTAAAAAAACATAATAAAAAATCTTTTTCCGGGTCTGCAAGTCAGGGTTTTAACATAACCTCATAAGACTTTTTTTCCGAGTCCGGGGGTCAGAGTAGGGCTGGGCGGTTATGGGAATTCATAACCGGTTATCGGTTATTGAGAAAACCGGTTTTTTAACCGGTTAACCGGTTTTTTTTAATAAACCGGGTTTTTCTCAATAACCGGTTATTTCTTTACAACCGGTTTTTTTTACAGTAATCGGTTTTTTACAATAACCGGCTTTTCCTAATAACCAGTTTTTTATAATAACCGGTTTTCTCAATAACAGATAACCGGTTATGAATTCACATAACCGCTCAGCCCTAAAAAAAAAATAACCGACTTTATCCGCTACCCTACCAGACTAACTAGATGTGCCGTATAAGTCAGGTGAGAGGCTGACGACAGGCAACCGGACGTAACTGCCTGTTTTTATTTTCCAAAATCGGTGATTTTTTATAAGCCGGTTGTTTTCAAAATAACCGGTTTTATTGAAAACCCGGTTATTTTGAAACACCGGTTGTATTGGAAAATCGGTTATTTTGAAAAACCGGTTATTTTCGAAAACCGGTTATTTTGAAAAACCGGTTATTTTCGAAAACTGGTTATTTTAAAGAACCGGTTTTTTTTAATCAGGTTATTTTTAGAAACCGGTTAACCGGTTATTTTAAAAAGACATAACCGGCCAGCCGGTTTTTAAAAAAACTGGTTGTCATAACCGGTTAACCGGAAAACCGGCCAGCCCTAGGTCAGAGCATGTTTACTATAATAATAATAAATCTTTATTGAGTTCGTAACAAGAATGATATGTACATGGCAGACAGAGTTAACATAAGAACCCAAAGGGCGATATGTTTTTTGGGGTCGCTGAATTCGAATCTGTAGTGTCAAAAACTCCAGCACGTCAGGGACGCGAAAAAGAGACCATTTTTTCAGCGACCCCAAAAGCATATAATGAAAATGGTCTCCGGACTTGAAAAAAAATGTATGAGGTTTTTTGAGGTTATCTCAAAACTCTGACGTGCTGGGGTTTTTTGGACCTCGGATTCTGATGCAGTGACCCTGAAAACAAATAGCAAACATGGTCTCACCTCCAGGCCCGGAAAAAGATTTTTCATTAGGTTTTTTGAGGTTATCTCAGAACCCTGACGTGCTGGAGTTTTTCGGACCTCGGATTCAGATTCAGCGACCCCAAAAACCTATAGTAAGCATGGTCTGACCGTCAGATCCGGAAAAAGATTTTTTTTTGTGTGGCTGTGTTAATGTTCGTTTACAATAACTTTTAATACCTCTTTTGTTCAGTAATTTTCAACTTTCAGGATTTTCTAAATGCGGTAAACTTATGACATCCTTTTATACCTATAAATATGTAATCTTATATTTCTTCTCTGATTAGAAGCGTTTAAGCTTCTATCAGAATTTTACATATATTTTAACTGCAGAATTAAAAAAAAAACATGTAACGCTGATCTTTTTTCATACTCTTAATAATATTCCCAAGCGCTTTAGTCTTGCAAATTTTTACGAACTTTAATTTTTTATCTCTGAGAAAATAATATTTTCAGAATAAATTTTAGAAGCTCTATAACAGGATCTCTACTTAAGTCGTGAAAAAATTCCCTGACAATTCCAAGTCTCCTCAATTGATTAATTGAATAATTAAATAATACTAAAAACATAATTAATCACTTCTTAAAATTGACCCTAAAGTTCATGAATTTGAATAACAATTCAAACAAATTTTTATTTGATCTCTTTATACTTGAAAATCTATGCATACTTAGGTCAAATTAATGTGGTTACCGTATTAAGTTCAATTTAAACCGATCCAATTCCTATCTTCTGATGTAAAAGTATGGCATTTTCAACAAGATAAATAAATTTTCAACAAAATAGTTGAATTTTCAACCAAAAGTTGAATAGTAAAATTTTCAATTGAAAAATGTATGTTTAACCAAAGAGATGAATTTCCAACTTGAATAATGGAATATTCAATTGGAATAGTTATATTTTCAGTTAAAAGAAAATTTTCAAAAAAAAAGTGTTATAAAAAATACTTACATTCCAAACAAAGTGAATGCATTTCCAACTAAAATGATGAATCTTCGAATTGGACATGTATTTTCAAATTAGGTAAATTTTTTTCAAAAAAATCAACAAAATGGTTAATGTTTTAACTGGAATAGTTACATTTTCAGAAAAAAATTAATTTTCAGGAATTTCACAATTAGTCATAGAATACAAATTAAAATGACTTTTTGAATATTTCCCCCATGAGTCGGTTTTATAGGGTCCCAAAAAACCCCATAAGTGGAAAATTGGGTTTTGCTAGTTTTTTACGGTAATTATGATTTTTCTGCGGTTTTTTAAAATATAAATTAGAATGAGGTGATAATTAAGGCAAGTTAACAAAAATGATTGTTTAAACCATTCATCATTATTTATAACAATTTTTTCTTAGAATAATGCTAGAAAGTTCATGTTTTTTTGTCTATAATTTTCTACTTTTTATCGACTCTTCAATTAGTGTGATGTAATAATTGACGCAATTTCACGAAGATAATTGTGTAAATAAATTATTATTATTCATAACTATCTTCTCCTGTAGTAATGCTAGATAGTTGCGGTTTTTTTAAAAATGAAATTGTCGACTGTTTGTCCACTTTGTACTTAAAGTGAGGTAATAATTACTGAACTTGAGCAAACATAATTGTTTGAAGAAATTATTATTGTTTATAACTATCATCTTCTATATCAATGCTAGATAGTTTCGGTTTATTCTGAAATTTTAAACTTTTAATCCACTTTTCAATTATATTGAGATGATAATTAATGCAAGTTAACAAACATAATTATTTCAAGAATTGATTATTATTAATTATAATTAAATGTATTCTCTTATAGTAATGCTACACATTTGTACTTTCTTCTGAAATCTTCAGTTTTGCTTATACTTCTTAGTTATGAACAAATAATAAATGAAAATCAACAAGAATCATTTTTAACTCTTTGGCCAACGTTTTAAAATTAATTATTTAATCAAAAAGGCCATCTTACAGTAGAGATAAAAATAAAGAATGAAATAATTAGGAGTAGGTCTATTTATGACTTGTAAAAATTGTGTTTTAAATTACAACACAAAGTTCGTTGCAAAGCGTGAAAGAAAAATTTGGAATTGCACATATTTTACCATAAATCCCCCGAACCCACTCGTTCCCTGGAGGAAATACGTTGTAATCGATAAAAATATACATGTATAGAGATTAAAAAGCTCTAAATCAAATAATTAATTGATTATAACATCTCAAGGAAGAAGAGGTAGAGTTTTACAGTCAGGAAATTGCTTCCGGTACTCTGTTCCCACTTGTAGTTAATATTATTTCTGAATTTCATCTTTAGTAAGAAGGGAATTAAAGTCAATTAACAATTTAAAAAATATCTCTTTCATTTAAAGAATATATATTTACAAGAAGGAAAGGGATTGTTCGAAAAATGATGCTCTCTTATTTTTATTCATTATTTATTCATAACTGAAAAGCCGAAGCAAAGTTAAAAATTTCAGAGAAAACTGAAACTTTCTAGCAATTATCTAAGAGATGATTGTTGCAAACAATAATAAATCGTTTACACAATAATGTTTGTTAACTTGAATGAATTCTTACCTTACTAAGTGGAAAGTGGACAAAAAGTTAAAAATTCCAGGAAAAAACGCAACCATCGAGCATGAATACAGGAGGAAATAGTTATAAACGATAATAATTTGTTCAAGCTATTACGTTTGTTAAATTGCTTTAATTATTACCACGCTCTGAGTGGAAAGTGGACAAAATGTTGAATATTTCAGAAAAACCGCAACTTTCTACAATTATTCAAAGACAATATAATTAAAAATTGTTTATAATATTGGATGTTGATTTTGGCTTTAGGGTCAGAATG